>VDFB02083303.1:0-20266 GCA_007258455.2 Sequoia sempervirens
AATAACCTTGGTGTTATAGTTGAATACCTTGTCCTGATCAATGTTCTCTCTTACAACTGGCATTACTTCCCTTTGATTGGTCATTTGGGACTTACACAACAGTTCCTTGCTAGCTCACCAATAATGTTGTTTCTCTTATGCTGGGTGGATTTGACTAATATAATCTGGGACTCACAAGCATCTTCTTGTTTGGTTGTGACCAAGACAGGTTCTGAGTCGGCATCCTTTGCTGCACGTATTCCTTTTCTTAGTCACATCATCTTAAATAGATGTTTTCCTTTGCAAGCTGTGTGATATCCTTGGTCCTCTATAGCAAGCATCACATTGATTTGGTGGTGTGATTTAATTCTTCTCTAGTTACAATGAGGGCACAAGTAGTCACATTTCTTAGCATTTATGATTATATGATGGACTACAGGTGTAGTCTGTTGGCATATGTTGAGTGCCTATCCAAGTTGAGGTGTGAAGCGTTGCTATTCTTGATGACAATTATTTTTATGTTGAGCATCAATCTTTCATGCTTAGGTGGTGGTGCATTAGTTACTAACATAGACAACAGTTAGAAGGAAATATTTTGGTCGTGGCATTTAACTCTATAGCTTCCAGCAACAGTTTCAACTTTCAACACTCAACATGGTTGATTTATTTCCTTGACAGCTGGCATAACTTCTACCTCATTCAAGATTGCATTCATTTGGTGTGGCAACATCTCTATTTTGGTGGTGTCTAGCTGGTGATTCCAAATTGTGGGTGATGGAGTTCAGCAGTACCTTCATTAATTGTTGAAAACCTTATTTTAGGTGGATTCCCCTTCCCTCCGCCTATGGCAATTGTTAGACAAGACTTATATGAGAAAAGGGCACAATAGGGGTAGATAGAGTAGAAACAAAATGAAGAAGGAATAGATACAAAGTGAAGAGGACTTGAGGGTAGAAAAGTAGGAATGTCATGATTGCTGAGTTTATATGCCTTGGGCAACATGCTGGTATCAGGGTAATTTGGGGTTTGAGCAGTTAAATATTGATGTATGTTCTCTTCTATGTTGTAATTTGAATTACTATTACTTCTAGTTGTTGTCATAAAATTGATATTTGGTGTAAGCTGCTTGCTTGGATTGGTTGCCTACCCTCAGGCTCTTATTCTTGAGTACATCATTTCTTAGCCCAGATATTCAATGGAAGAGGTCATGTTAGATACTTTTGTTGTTTTCAATAGATTTTGGGGAAACATTTCATCATTAAACACATTTTGGAGTGCATTAAAGGCATTAATTTTACAATATGTCTAATTGATGTCTCACACATGTTTGGAAAGGTTGTGAAATTTGGGGTTGTGTTAGTACATTGCTACATGAATGGGTTGATGGTGTCAATTGATTCATCTTTGATTAGTAAGGCTTGAAATGAGTTCAAATTTCTTCTATCTCCCTTGAAATGGTTTTGGATGGCCTCCTTGCCCCTACCCATAGCCTTATACAAATACTCTATTGGATTTTGCTCCCCATCAACCAAGTGCAAAACTCTGCTTGAAGGCTTTGACACCCAAATTAAAGTTGCAATTAATAATAGAACTTACAATTTAAAGGATACAATTTAAAAAATGTTTTATTATTAGAATTTAGAAAAAGTGAAGTAAAAATTGAGATTTAAATTTTAATTGGAATTTTTAAGCAATTTTGATGATCTCATTTATGCTCTTCACAAATACATCATCAAAAATTGTCTTTACAATCCTCTTTCTATTTTTCTTCTTTGAATAAGTAGAATCCTCCCATTTTTGTTGACAAACATTTACTTCAAAAGTATTATCCAAACATAAATGTTATACAATGTGTTAAAGTCAATTACAAATTGTGTGGCACCTTCTCACACAAGCTCCTTCCCTTTGGTGTGTTCTCTCATCAAGTTAACCGTCCAAGGTTGATTATAGATGTATTTGGTGATGTTTCTAACATCTTACAACATAGAGTTTGTCCAATCAAGTTTGTGTACTCCAACAAAAGATCAAGGCAATAAGAATGCAAGGGGTCCAAAAATTATTGGGTGTCCCTCCTCAAACAGCCTCCTTGACACCACATACTCTACTACATTATTTATCACAACTTGGACCACATTTTCTTTATCAACCTATTGTACAACCTCCTCCAACATTAGACATAGATTCACAACATTCTTGACTTTGTTTAAGGCATTGATGAACCTCAAAAACACTATTTTAAAATTTGAATTCATTGGAATGTTGATAAATGTATTTTCATTTGTCCACCTATTTCATAATATGGTGGATCCATTCTTGTACCAATATTTCTTTTTCTCTTGTACCAATATTTCTTTTTCTCTTCTATACTTGTCTTTGCATTAACTGTTGCATTTTGGAGCAATTACCCAATTAAGTTGTAATGAAACAAATTGCACAAAAGAGTGAATATGTTACAAATACTTGATAATACCTGAGAATAAAGACACATTGAGGGGGCAAACCTCTATGAGTCTCCAAGAAGAACACAAATTGCAATATAGTGATAATAAACTAGCTAGTAGCTCTTGTATATACCTTGCTTATGCCTTGGATGTTACCCAAGCTAACTTAGATACCTAAATATAACCATTAGGATGACCTAAATATCTTAATAAGAATGTAATAATGATAATAAACCTAATTAAGTTAAGGTAGTCACAAACCAACTACTCCTAACCCTATGTGCACAATAGGATTAAGGGCATAGCATCTTCTCTGTTCAAAGAAGCCTTGTCAATGTTAATCAATTGTGGATGCTTATGCACAAAATCTTCATTGTCAACCAGAAAAATCTTCCACTGAATGAGATACTTAGTGATTGTCTTAGCCTCAACTTCTTTGTTTGTGTCTGGAGAATTAACTCTAAATCCAAGATAATTCTTATTTTCTTCATCTCACTTTGGTAATACTGTTTGTGTAGGGATCGATCATAGGATCACCTTCTTTAAATAGGAAACATGAAAACGTGGATGCATCTTTGTTGTTGGAGGTAACTTGATGCAGGGGCATCATACAGTTTCGGGTTTACTTGCTATTTCTCTTTTGGGTTTTTAAAGTGTTGCGTTTCTTTTGGCTGATTATTGCTGGCGTTGATAGGTGGCGAATGTTGATGTGGCAGAGGATTTGAATTGTCCTTTTGACCTTTTGATTGCACAATAGAAAAAAATAGTTATCATCGAGCAAAAAGAGGAAAAAAGGAAATTGCATCGATAGAGAAAGAGTTTTCACTGCCAGAGAAAAAAAAGAAATGGTTGAGTGGAAAACAATTCTGAAAAGAGGCCACGGGTTCTTGTGTTGGAAAAGAAGCCGATGTTTGAAGGTTTCACTGTGTATAAAGAAGGGAGAATGGTTCTTGGAGGAATCGAGCTGTGATTGCATGTGAGACAGCAAAAAGACAAATAAAGTGAATAGAGGATGTGAGGCAGGGAAGAAAAGAATGCTAATCGTGCACATTGATGTTGCTGCCCTTGTAATCTGTTGTGGCTATGGTGGTGCTCTGTTTGCATAGTTCAGTTTGGTAGCAATCAGGTTCAACCAACGATAAATTGAATCCTTTGTGTATCAACCACTATGAAGTATTCAAACAAAGCTTCCCAACGCCTCTGGCCAAGAAGCAACCTCTTGAAGCATGTAATTGCTGATGTTCAGTGTCTATTGGTGCTTGAGATGTTTGTTGCAAATTGCTCAAATGCTATTCTCACAACATTCTGAAGTTTGAGCTTGTTGTGCATTGCTGTCTTCTTGTTTTTGAATTTTTGAAGTGTTATTGCTGTTGGTACCAGTGTTTTGAGGAAAGCTTTGACTGAATTGAGTAATCTTTGATTTAATCGACCTTTGAGTAGTGCTGAGTGAGTTGTGTCACCTTTGTTTTATTGATCTCTGTGTATTGCTGTTTGGCTATGTTCAAATAAGGTGGTCATCATAACTCAAGCTTGTAGGCTACATTGTCTATGTTTTGTAGAATTCACTATGGACCATAATGTTTTGGTAACAACTTGTTATTCTCTGTTTATTGCTTTATAGAAGTCTCCTTGTAAGGTTGCAATCTCAAGAAAACCCAATCAACTATTTTAAAATTCCATTCACTATGGTGTTGGTGAATGTGTTGTTTCATTCTATTTTGTGCCATGGCCAAATTCTCCTTGAGTCTTGATAGTACCTGTTGCTGATGATTCATGTGGTCTTCCACAGTTTGAATTCTTAATGTCAGCTTCAATGATGATGTGATGGATGGGGATGGTATCTAGATAATGCCATAAATGGGGAAATATTCGAAGAAATATGGATGGAAGTGTTATACCACCATTCTACTAGTGGTAGCCAATTCACCCATTGATTCTATTTATTTGAAGTGAAACACTATAGATATCCTTCCAAGAACTTTATGATGACCTTAGTTTGCCTATCTTGAATAAGTATGGTATGAAGAGCTATGATTCAATTGAGTACTTGTTGACGGGTGTTTTATGACCGCACCAACACAGAATAAAGTTTCCCAACGGTCACTCTATCCTCTCTTGAACAAAGTCTCTTGCATGCTAAGATTGCGAGAAAGATCATGCATTTAACTCCAAGGTTCCTTCATGCAGTGGATAGTCTTAGTTGGCTCTATGTGATTTGTTGGTATCTCAAGGGGGACTTACGTAATTGTTCAGCTGAAGATCAAGGAGAAAGGGGTGTTCAAAAGCTTCGAAAGATGTGTCAATGTAGCAGAGGTTTCCTAAACTAATCGGAAAATACTGAATTTCAATGGTTGCAAGGATTAGAAGTGCTATGTTCTACTCTATGTGCAGGATGTGGAATCAATTCTTACAAACTTCAACCAAGCTCTGCTTTGCCTCATCTCGGACAGCTTCCATAGAATCGGTGCAATCTTCAAGGGGAGTAACTAAAAGTATTCAGATCACAATTCAATATGAGGACACCATCACAACGACGCATGTTAACACATAAACCATAATCGAAGTTAAGTCCGCAATGTTCCAGTTGACCATGCAAGGCGAACCCACCATCAGTGAGCCAGCTAGTGCTATGGATAAACAAAGCTTGCTCAAATTAAACACCACATTCCACAACTATCATCTACTTGCATGAAATGAAATCTACTTTACTCCAAGCTACTTTAAGATTCTATGTGAATTGGAAGGACGAAGAAGTCTCGCTAGCTACCCACAACAAAAGGATGGAACCACAATTAATGATAACTCTTTTATTATGAGAGTGTTCACAACAACTTCTTACAAAGCTTTCAATGGAAAACTTTCCCTCCTCTTCAATCTAAGCTATGCTATCAATCTATGCTATCTCCTAGCTGTCTCTTTATTCTAATCTCTACTGAATTACAAATGAGGGGGAATGCCCCTTTTATACATGGCCAAATCCAGTGGATGACTCAGATTCAATTACAATGAAGGGCTCAGATTGAGCCACATAAACCCTAACCCTAAAAACTGCCACCAAGAAGAGTGGGGTAATAAATGAGCAATTAATGTCCACCATCCTTCTAGAAGTTTCTCGTCCAGAAACACGTTCCCACTGTTCTTCTTCTTGACTGCAAATTTGATGCCACTTCTACTTCTTGGACCGATATGGCAGGCACGTTCTCAATCTGAAACTCCAAGATTGCAACTTCTTTCTCTTGTTTGATGGTGATTTTCTCCTTGCTACCACTGCATCTTGGGTACACTTTAGTGCCTGAGGATGATCTTTAACGCTTGGTACTTCATCTTTTCTTTCATCCCGATCCTGAAGGATTTTCTTGTCCGGGACTCGACCATTTCTTCCTTGCCTCCTGCCTCTCTGAGTTGGGCGCATTTAGATTCTTGTGGAGGAATTCCAACACAGTCGTTTCTTCCAACATCTCCCTTCATGGTTTGGGCGCAAATGAGACTTCATGGAGGAGTTTGAAACATGTAGCCTTATCTCCTTCCAAGGTTGTAAAGTCGTTCTGGAGTATTTGTTTCATCACCCCAAGTCATCATGCTTTGGCTCTGATGATCACCCTGCAAAACAAACAAAAGAAGAGCATCACAACACTTATAGCAAAAATCCACTTCACTTACCTAATTTCCATGCTTTGATTTCCAAGGTCTAACTGATCTTTGGATCCGACAGAGTTCACCATTTTTCTCTAGCAAACCTTGCTTTCTTCATAAATTTTCAACATCTGTGTGCTAGGGCGCGTTTGGATGGGCTCTGCTTCATTTTTGCCTTAGGCAAATTTCTCCATCTTGAGGGTGCATTTGGGATGGTGGTGTTTCATTTCTCCTTTAGAAAACTTCTCACCTTGATGTCTCTTCTTTGAATGCAGTTCCTCTGGATACTCTGGCATATCTTGGAGTCTGCATTTGCCATCTTGTGTTAAAGGCTTTTTTGGACCCATCTCCTTATAGGACGCATTTGAGGGGTCGAGCTTCTGATTTTTCATGCCTTAGACAATTTCTTGATCAACTTACTCCAATTCTCCAAGTTGGGTGCATTTAGGGTGCTGAGCTTTTATTTTTCATAGACTTGGAAAATTCTCATCATGATTCCTCTGACTTGGGTGCATATGATAGGTGGAGGTTTGATTTTGTGCCTTAGGCGTTTTTTTGCTTCCTCCTTCAAGTTGGGCGCATTTAGGGGATCCAACTTCTAGTTCCATCACTTAGAAAAAAATCCCAAGCCTTCCCAATCCTCACAGGGTGCATTCTAGGGGATCTAGTTTCATTTCCAAACACTTAGAAACTTTTCAACCTCCTTCTTCACTCTGGGCGCATTTAGGGGGTGGAGCTCTCATTTTCCAACACTTAGAAATTTCATCCACCTTGGCCTCCTCAAGATGGGCGCATTTTGCCCCTTGAGCTTTTGTTTTTATGGCTTAGACAAAATTTCTATCACTTCACCTTCGTTGGGCGCATTTTTTATGGTGAGCTTTCATTTTTGTTAAGTAGACAAATTTTATTTTGACCCATGAACTTTCATTTCACTTGCCTTGGACACATTTTCACCTAGTTCTCCTTGAATAGCGCATCTGAGGGGGTGAGCTTTTATTTTGAACACTTAGAAAATTTTCCAAGGCCACCTTCCCAATCTTGGGCGCATTTGGGGTGTCCAACTTCTACTTTGCAAGACTTAGAAATTTTTTTACTTGCCTCCATCACTTCTAGGGCACATTTTAGACCATGTACTTCCATTTCAAACACTAAAAATAAACATTTTCAAGCCACCATCCCTTGCTTGGGCGCATTTCATAGGTGGTGATGCCATTTTAAAACACTTACCAAATTTCTTAGCCATCTTATTTTATGGGCACATTTACCACCTTGTGCTTTGAGTTTGATGCCTTAGAATATTTTTCTACATTGATGTCTCCTCCTTGGGTGCATATGAGGCCATGTGCTTCCAATTCACATTCCTTAGAAAATTTTCAACTCAAATCCACAAGCTGGGCGCATATGAGAGGGTTTGCTTCCAGTTTTGAATGCCTTAAAAACTTTTTATGCCTCCTACTCATGGTGGGCGCATATTGAGGGTCAAGCTTCCATTTTTCTCTAGACTTAGAAATTTCTTGCATGCCCTCTCCTTCTTGGGCGCATTTGAGGGGGCAACTGCCACTTTGAAGACTTAGACAAATTTTTTAATTCACCAGTGCTCCTGGGCGCATTTGGAGGGTGGTGGAGGAATTTGCTTTGCCTCAGACAATTTTTCCAAGCCTCTTCTCCTTGAGGGTTCATTTCAGGGGTGGTGAAGGAATTTACATTTGACTTAGACAATCTTTTCTAGCCTCCTCCATTTTGGGCGCATTTGAGGGGTCCTCAGGGAATTTCAACGCCTTAGACAAATTTATAGGCTTCCCTCTTGGCTTGGGCGCATTTGGCAGGAGTCAGGGAATTTTCAAGATCTTCAAGTTCTTCATGATGCTTGGGGTGCATCTGGGAGAGGGTGATGCCATTTTTCTTCTTGCCAACTTTAGCCTTCTTGCCCTTGTTTACTATTTTTAGTAAACCCTTGGTTTTCTTACTCCTGCAATTGGGATTGACTTGAAATTTGCTCCATGGGATCCTCATAGCATGACCAACCTGTTCACACTGGCCTTCTGTGCTGACTTGCTATTTTTAGCCCTGTTTTGGATGTGACTTATTATAAATAGTAAGTACTCGGATTGCGCTCAAATTTCACCAGTAGACTGCTTGAAGGATGCTGATTGCGATGGGATACATTCGTTTTCGGAGATTCTAGCGTTTTACCCCCTATTTTAGGCACCGAAGTTGGAAGCCCTAATCCGACTTGCATGTGGCTCAAATGACCTCCGTTTGACCCCGTTTTTGTTGCATGTCGCTCTGTTCGTGATACTGAAGTGCCGTGGAGTTGTTGGAGTGAGCCTGCTAAAAATAGTGTCTGAAAAAGTGACCAACCACCTGCCAGATGAGTTTGCATGTCACATTGCCCGAGAGATCTCAAAAAACCCAAAAAAACCTAGAAAATTGGTTTGCATGCGAGCACTGGCTAAAAATAGTAAGTCTTTGAAAAATGATCAACTTGACTTGCATGTCACATCATTGTGAAGCTCTCGAAAAACCCATAAAGAATATCTTGACATGCATTGAAAAATCCCGCATGCAAACCCTAAAAATGGCTTCCGGAGTCGGGATTGCTAAAAATAGCAAGTTGGCAGATTCGACTCAAAATTTGATGGTAGGCAGCTTAAAGCGCTCTGAATGCAGTGCAGCAATTAGAATTTCAATTTGCCAACTCAATTTGACCTCAAATTAGCCTGAAGAATGAAAACCCTAATTTCACATACTTAGCCAAAACTTCAACTTAGGCCAAAAGACGGGCACATCCCTGGAAAGACAGACGGAACAGAAAAAGACAGCAGGAAAACCAACCAAAACTAAAGCCAAAAGACCCAAACGAAGCAAAAATTAGTGGGGTCTCCATTTTGAATGGGGTGATGTGTGAAAAGGTCACAACAGTACCCAAACAAGAGAATAAATATATCCTAACGTTACTAGTAAAGATATGATCATGATCATTGACAATAGCCCTTGGGGTACCAAATAACTTTTGTATATTCTCCATAAATACTTTTTCCATTGTACTTGTTGTAAATGGAGGGGATATTGCAACAAAATGTGCATATTTGGTGAGGATATCCACTATTGCCATGATGATGCTTTTGCCTTTGCATCTTGGAAGGCTTGTGATGAAATCTATGGAGACTTCTTCACATCGCTAGCTAGAAATAACTAAGGGCTACAAAAGCTCATGTGTCTTAATTATCTTCCTTTGTTACTTCTTTGACATACCAAATATTCTGCCAAAAAATTCTGAACATCACCTTCAAGGCCTTCCCAAAAGAAATCCTGCTTAATTTGATGATGTCTTCAAAAATATTGAATGACCCCCAACTAGAGAACCATGGAGCTCTTCAAGAATCTTGTGTTTGAGGATAGAATTCTTGCATAGATACAATCTAAATAGTCTTCCTTCCAACAAAACTTACCTAAACTCTAGGGATCATTTTGCAACTATTGAATGAGATTCCTTGTAGCAACACCATTTTGCCACTTTGCTTTGGCTTCTTTAGTCAAATCTATTGGTGCATAATAATGCCTCATCCTTCTCATCCTTCCTAGATATTGCATTAGCCACAATATTCCCCTTACCTTTCTTATAGATAATCTCAAAATCATAACCCATCATCTTAGTGACCCATTTTTTGTAACATTTTTATCCATACAACATGGTAAAAACTAAGTTTTGATCCTTGCATTGAATAGATCATTTCCTTAGAAACAAGAAGTAAAATTTTTTCTCTTTTAACATCAAAGTTTGCACTTGCATATTTGAAAACATAAAATATTTCATAAATGAAATCACATTGCTTTTCAAACTGAAAAGGAGATAGAACTTTCCATTTTCAATTTCACATAAATGATTACAATTAAGTAAATAATTAACCATTAACTATTGAGTTCAAGGTCAAAAATTCCATATCTGAATTATGTTTTTGTCTCACAAGCTTTGACATGTCATCTGCAAGAGGGAGAACATCACCCAAGCGCTTTACCTCCAACCACAAACCGGCGGTCCCTTGCACACCTTCCAATTGGAAGTGGCCATCTGAGTTTTTGGTGTTGTGTCTACATAACCAATAAGGTCATACAACTATAGACTCCTTCTAATTATGTATGGCACTATTGACTAGTTATGCAACTTTGGAGCACAGTGAACCGAAAGTGCAAGTAGAGACTTTTCCACTTACTTTGGCCAAAGTTTTGAAATAAATTCAATCACTTCATATAAGTGGAGTCGTACGTTCACCCACCTCTAACTCGACTTGGAAACCTTAACTGACCTAAGGTTAACCCAAACTTACTGTTTTTCCAATGGTTAACTTATTGGAGGTATCTTTTTCAAAATATGATGACTCACTAAGTCAAAACGTTAATTGGGTTGGACAATTAACTCTGACTTAAAACGCCCATGTTACATTCACGTAACTACTTGGGTCTTGGCTAGTCCGACTTGTTTGATTCCTTACTACAACCCATGAGAGTAACTACTCTCTGATTTTTAACATTTAACAAATCTTGACGACAAAATGATGTCAACTTGACCTTCCTCGTCATAATCTAGTATTATGATAACATAATCATTAACCCCATAATGAGGATTGTCTTTCCACTGAAGATTACATCTTCACTTTAGGGTTTGACTTTCTTAGGTAAAACCTATAGTCTTGTTCACAAAAAAAAGTACCATTCAAAATTAAAACCTTTTCAACAATAATTGCAAAAGATTAACTTACTTACAATACTGATTAATCATCTTTAACCAGAGTTGAGTACTATCCATTCTTGGACTTCTCAAAAGTTCTTTAGTTCTCTAACCAAACTATACTTTTTGGTTCAGGAATAATAAACAATAAAAGTATGCCTAAACACATGCCCATATTCTGATTTCTCTATTGGAACTATATATATTTAATATATATCAAACTGGTAAATTCCCAACTAGAAAGAGGAAAGAGATAATTTCCTATCAAGAAGCAAATTCTTACATGATTTGCAAGGCAGAATTCAAACTTCTATAACTGCTGTTTTCTTTGTAAAAAGAAAGAATAATGTTATAGCTTGAATCTTTTCTGGTTTATTTGAAATCTTCTTTCCAAACAAATTCCAAACAACTATTATAAAATTGGAAAAATGATGAATTAAACTGTGACTACTTGCCTGCTCAACTTGTACAGTTGAGTTAACCAAGGAAACCTGGGACAGGTCCCCCCCTCAAAATGGCCCGTCCCTGTCCTTGGGACGTCCCGGGTACAGGGGGACGGCTGGGGGACAGACCCCTGGTGTCCCCTTTTTTTTTTCAAAAGCTGGGAAATGTCCCCGAAATGGGGAAATGGTCAACGGGGAAAGGGGGATGGTCAGTAGTCTTGGGGATGGCTAGGGGATGCTTGAGCCGTCCCCTGACTGTCTCAGGGACGTGTCAAAGCATGTTTTAAAATTAAAAAATAGTATATAATAGTTTTTAGTTTTACGGTTTTTGAGTTGTTGGTTTAAATTATTTTCATATATCTTTCACAATATTTGGAACACTCACAAGATAAATATATGCTGCTCTATTAGAGATATATGAAAATAACAAAAATTTATTCCAGAAGTGTGAAAACTTTAATTTATTTGCTTGCTGTTCACTAACAGGTTTTAGAGACAAAGACGTAGGATTTTGACCTTTTTAAACAGTTCTTCAAAATTGGAAATAGGCTGAATATTAAGGTAATTTGATGCCCAAAACTCCTTGAGTGCAGCAATTGTCCCAACATTTAACTACTCAAATCCATATCAGACAATAGACCAGCATTGAATTTACTTCTAGTAGTCCACACTCCCACCAAACTACAATAATTCTGCCTTAAGATGCCTCAGCTATTCATTATTTTAGTGTGCCAAGTAATCAATAACCTAGGTGAAACAATCTTCACTGTAATCACAAATGATCGCCCAATTTGTGAGCTGGAAATAACCTTATGTAATTTGATATAAGTTTATAAATTATAACTTGGAGGTTGTATCATGATTCATGTATGTTAATTTTGAATTTTCAATGTGTATTGAGTATTGACAAAGAATGTTGAACACAAATGTTATATGTTAAGGTTCTATAATGTATATTATGCATGCTTTATCCATGTTTTCATATGAATATTTAAAATTTTCCCTATATTTTATATAGCCGTCCCCCCGCCGTCCCCAAATTTGGCCTAAAAAATCGGAAACTTTGGGACTCATCCCGCCGTCCCCTGCCGTCCCCGTCCCAGAAACTTGGGTTAACACTGGAGTTAACTGGACTTTAATATGCAAAGCACTCAGCCAAGTAGAAGAAAGTTTGTGTAGGAGAGCTTTTATATCTTATGTTTACCAAACCTTGCAAGAGATAAAAGCTCTCCTAGACTTTAATATGCAAAGCACTCAGCCAAGTAGAAGAAAGTTTGTGGCCAATAGAAGGAAAGGTTTGGTAAACATAAGAGATTAAGTAATTTGCAAATAAAAAAACGGGGTGTAACATTTTTGTTGCTCCTTAGACGATAACCATTGCTCTAGAAAATATTTTAGGCTATCGTGATCTATCTGAACTTTGAAAAGTGTCTTACCCATCAAATATGGCCTTCTCTATTTTGCTACATGAAGAATAGCTAGCATTTCCATCTCCTAAATGGGTTTGAGTTGATGCTTACCCTTCAGTTGATGATTGTCAAAAGCAATGGTCTGACCATCCTACATGAGAATTATTCCTATACCACTTTTAAAAGCATCACACTCCACAACAAAATCTCTGTTGAAGTTTGGAGTGGCTAGAATTGGAGTTGTACACATAGCCTCCTTCAATTTCTTAAATGTTGTATTAGCTAATTCATTCCATTGAAAAACATCTTTCTTCAATAGAGCTATGAGGGGTGCTACTTGTTGTGACCGTTTCACACATCGCCCCATTGTAAATGGGGACCCCCAGTAGTTTGCTAGTTTTTAGGGTTTTGCCTCTGCGCAACGGTTTCATGAGGTCATTGTTTTGAGAGTTTCAGGTCAGTCTTTTGAGAGTCATCCAAGCCAAGTTGATAGTCCATGCCTAAATCAGTGCATAAACGTCATGGAAGGGTTCAAAAGGTCCGAGAGACGAGGATCACCTGTGCTTTTGGCCAATTCTGACACTTCCTACTCTTTAGGGAATCTGCTTTTTTGCTTTTTGCTTTTTTCATTTTTGGCATTTTTGGACCAAACGGGGTTCCCTATTTTTAAGGAATTTGGCTTTTTCTAATTTTAGAAATTTCTATTTTTAGAAAGTCAACCTTGATCAAACAAGTCAACTTTCCATTTTTAGAACCAGAATCGGCCAAAAAATTGAAAAATCAAGCAAAAATAAAGCAAAAATCAGGAAAAGCATGGAAAAGCAAGGGAAAAATCTGGAAAAATCATGAGAAAATCACCGAAAAATCAACCCAAAGGCATGAAATTCATAGAAAATGTGCCTAAGTCTGGAGAAATTTGCCCTTGCCATGGAGATGAAGGATGGCAAGACACCTTCAAAGTTCGCCATGCCTTGATGAGAAAATGGCAAGACATTAAGGAAGTCCGCCATACCTTGGATGAGGCAATGGCGAGAAAGTTTGGAAGTCCACCCTCACATGGCAAGGACCTCTTGAAGTCCGCCCCAGCATGATGATGAAATGGCTAAGGCATAAGGAAGTCCACCAAGCCTTAGACAAAAGATGGTGAGACCCTTGGAAAGTCCGCCCTTGAGTTGGCAAAGAAGAAAGGAAGTCCGCCCACCTCAAGATACAAATGGAAAGACATTTATGAAGTCCGCCCCATCATGGAAAGGAATGTGTAAAGTCCGCCCAACCTACGAAGAGGAAGGAAATTGGAAATTTGGCTAAGTATTTGATGCTTTGGAAGGAGAAAATGCGAATTTTGGCTAAGTATAGGAAGAAAGGAAAATGTCAAGGAGGATGAAAAGTCCGCCGTGCCTTGATGGAAGATGGAATAAAGTTTATGAAGTCCGCCCCACCATGGCAAGGCATTAAGGAAGTCCGCCTAGCCTAAGTATGGGAAAATTTTATGAAGTTGGCTAAGTGCATAGAAAGGAATACATATGGCAAAGAGGTTAGAAAGTCCGGCCTTGGCCAAAAAGGATGAAATTTGTCTAAGTATCATGAAAATTGGCCTAGGAAAAACATCCAAACACATATTGTGCCCAGAGAAAATCGTCCAAGGAAGAGAAAAATTTGATTCCGGCATGAGAAAATGTGCCCGACACAATTTTAAGTTAGCCATGGTAGAAGAAAATGAGGATCTGGCGTAATATTTGTTGGCAAGATGGCTAAAAATTCAACTTGGCTAGACGAAATTAAAATAATTTGGAAAATAAATATTTAGCCAAAGAAAGAAAAAATTAAAATAGCCATGGGTCAAAAACGAATGGGTTGGAAATAAATTAGATATTTTAACATTTTAATAATTTATTTCCAACACTTAGAAATATAAAATGCCTCGGACAAAAGTAAAATTCGCCAGAGATGCCTTGGAAGAAAAGAAATTCTTGGAAGAAAATAAATTATGCCGGAAAAAGAGAAAATCCATGAGCAAAATTAAATTCGCCATGGAAAAATCAAATTTAATTGGACATTTAATGTTGTTTTTCAAAATTTAGAAAATCAAAGATAAACATCTAGCAAAAAATCGAATTTTGGAAAATCAAAGAGGATTTGCCTGGATAAGCTCGCCATAGGGATTTTTCGAAAAGAATGGAAACTTGCCTGTTTGAAGAGGAGAAAACAAATCGAAATCGAGAGAAAAAGCTGCAGTTGCTAAAACAAATCAAATTCTTCAGCATTATAATGAGTTTCTGCAACTCATTTTTCATAGACTCAGCTGAAGAGAAGATAATCTCTCAAAATTGTAAGAAAGTTGAGACGAGATCAATTTTTCTGCAGGCAAGGTCAATTTTCTCAGAGGAAGGAAATTTTTTTATTGCTGAGGAAGTAACTTTTTTGAAGAAGTGAAGAATTTCTTGGCTGAAAGTCGAACTTCTCAGCAAGTTGGCGCACTTTGTCATTGGCTTTTTGGTTGAATTCTCGAAATCTGAATTTTATTTGCACCCAGAAGGTTTTTCCCTGAGGTTTGGAGTTTAGTCGGCTAAATTCATCAATTCTCCTTCTGTCTTTTTCATTTTGGCTAAATTTCAATCAAATTCATTTACTTTCAGCTTGCTTTTCCGCAGAAATTTAATATTTTAATAAGCTGAAAGTAAAATTTTCGAATACAAGGCATGAGAATAAATTATATTTTAAAGTCTCCGTATTAATGTTAGTGTTTTCATTGCAAGTTAATGACCATGACAAGAGAACCATCAAAGAAGGTGCCGATGAAGTTCGCCAGTAAAGGGGTACAACGAGAGTCAAAGATAAATTCCAAATGGAAAAATATCGCAAACACTGATCTGGGACATGTAGAATTCGTGGAGTTCAAAAAGAGAGTATATGGACATGTTGGATTACCGACACCAATTGCCAGACGGATGGTGAGGAATGGAATTTTCCAAGCAGCTGGATTCTCGCCTGCAATAGACTGTGCCAACTTAATGGTAGAATGTGCCATCCATTACAATGCTCAAGAAAGACAAATTGTTGCACCTGACAGAAGGATTCTGGCTCACATTGGCGAAGTGGCAATACAAAAGGCATTCGACATCCCAACACATCATTGGACTGTCTACAAAACCAAGGAGGACACCAAGAGATTGTATGATAGCCAGTCTGAATTGTGCGCCACAAATGTTAATAAGGCATGGTTGGAGAAGCCTAGACCATCCACAAAGAAGATGCCTAAGAAGCCGCACCGGACAAATTTTAAAGAGGATTATGGAGATATCATTCTGATGTTGAATAGGATAGTCGACAATCCGCAAGGTGCATATTTTGAGACGTGGATGTATTATTTTATAGATGAAATCACTTCTAGCGTGAAGATGTTCAACTGGTCCCGAATGATAAGCGACAATCTTCACGAGCAGCTGACCAATTTGGAAAAGACCAAGTCTTTTCATATGAGCTCGTACATTGTCTATTTGTTGGCCAGAACATATAGATACTCAGGATTGATTTGCAAAGGCAAAGTTGGCAATGGGGAGAATGAACTCAAGCCTTATGATTGCTACCGGCAACTTCAGCTAAGGGAGAAATCTCATTTCAGGCGGGTGCACAATGCTTTCCTAATGTATATCACAAGAATACTTCAAGGAGGAACGCACCAGAGGCTGAGTCACGAAGCCAAGAGCTTGATCAGTAGATATGGATCCTAGTTTATCCAGTTTCCCAAGTTTACATATGTTAGGATCCAGGGATTCACTGGAAATCCTTACAAGTTGCCTATCTATCCAACAAATCGGATGATTTTGCATGAAGTCCTGAGACAGCTGGAAGATTATTAGAACATCCAAAGGCTAAGTAAGAAGGCGGTTGTTACTTTCCCATTCTTTATTGGGAATATGTTAGAGTCTTGTCTGTCAGCACAAGCAGCCAAGAGTGCCAGGCTAGAAATTCAATGGTACCCATTCACAGCTTATAGGTCCAGGGCCAATTTTGACCCGCATCATCACATTCGGACCGTGGATGGGAGAAGGTACAAACACAAAGTAGACTTGGAGGACTTCTGGGCAAACGCCACTGATGAATATGAAGTCAGGAGAAGATTATGGTCTAGAGTGCCGGTGGACTTTATGAGGGCAACCGAACTTTGCCAGGTGCCCGATCAGTTGCAGGATGATGGAAATTATGTCCAGTCGAGCTTTGAGGAGAGCCGATCTCTTCCTTCCGTGAAGTGGTCAGAGCCTGAGCATTCAGACTTGGCTACATTGATGAGACCAGTGATTAAGTATTCTCAGTGGTGGGTCGACCATCAGGTCCAGGAGTTGAGGTAGAAAAGAATAACGCTCACATATGATTTGCTGAGCGAGACAGAGTCATACTCCTCCAATGCTGGCGCATCCCACAATGATGATTTAGTTGAGATTGGCAAGAAGATGAAAGAAGTAGTTGCAAGCATAGAGCCTGCTCCAAAGCGACAGAGGATGGAGCTATCTCGTTCTACGGCGTCTAGAAACATTGATGAGCTAGTAGCTATCGTAGACGAATCCTTGGCTGAGATGATGAGACCTTCTATCGTTTAGGAGAAGAACAATGAGCCGATCCAGTTGGACGACGATGAGCCCCCATCTCCTACGGGCACAAAATTACTAGGTTCGGATAATGAAATGGAAGTCCAAAATGATGATTTCGAAGAGGGAATGATTTCCATCCTCAGAGGAGTCTTGGATATTCCAAATGAAGGGAATGTTCAGGAGGAGGATAGTATCGAGCAGCCTACCATTCTGGATTGGCTGAAGGAGAGGATGAAAATTCAGCCACCAGTTGAGGTCCAAGAAGAAGATGATACTGCGGATTTCTTGGCGAGGTTGGAACAGGTTGCTACTAAGAAACTTGCCAAGAAGTTTTCCATGATTCAGAGGGACGAAGCCGGCAGCCGTTCCATACAGATCGCAGTACCAACAGTGGATAAAGCACAAGATGAGATCCACTCCCGAGATGTCATAACCCATATAGACCAACCATCCCAACAACAAAGGAGCCGTGGGTGGAAGAGCTGGATAACTCGTCTCAACTATCAAAGGCGAGATTGGAAAAGTGGCAAAAAGAAGAGTACAAAGGAGTCAGTGCTTGAAGGGAATTATGTATGGCATTTGACCAGCCGCTCAATGGGAGTGATCGCATTGGCCTCCTCTTCTCAATTCCCTCATGAGGAGATGACCAAAGGTAATACTTGGAAGAAGGGATAGTCCACGGTAAGGAGGCCCAGGAATGGATGGAAAGTAGGGGCACAAAAGCAACTTTGTTCATGGAGAGATTGACACTTTCTTATGGAAAAACTTATTCTTTCCTTTCTAGATTGGCTGACATGGTGGAAACTTGGGACAACCTCCCAAATATTCAAAGAGGCTCATTCCATGCCTTAGAGTACTGAAGAGCGTTCAAAGGGAAGGAATTGAGTGAGGAAGGTGATTGCTGAGAGCGTATATGATTTTCATCAGTAGTTTTGAAATGGGTGACTTAATCTGAATGAGGGATTCTGGAAAAAGGCAAAGGCAAATGGGCTCAGAGTTTAGGAGCAAGTTAAAGAAATCCGGAGGAAGATTTATAAGATAGCTACAAATGTGTTTGACAGAGAGATTGTCCGGGAAAACGACATGTAGCTGGAAAGGTTGAAGCATAAGGTTTAGGAAGTTTTCTTCTCTACTGTAGGATCAATTCTAAGACAGGATTTCACAAAGGTGGTGAACCTCTTGTTTGCCCGAGATGATTTTGTGAGACAGGAAACGGATTGGGAGAACACCTTCGCCAGATGTGCTGAGGATTTGGACGGGCTTGAATTCAGGATAAGCATGCTGCCGCCAGTCACGATGGAGGAAGTCGTCACGATTGTGTCTAGATTCGTCGAGCACAATGTTGCCTAGGAGGATAGAGACACCTTCCCTTGAAGATAGCTCCAATTGCCACCTCACTGCTTGTTTACTACTTGTTTACTGGTTGTTAATTGAAGTTATTTTGGGCAACCCTAATTAGGGTTGGGTTGTATTAATCTTGGCCGTTGATGTTGTTTTAATCTTGGCCATTCATTTGATTCTGAAAACTCTATATAAACTTGTGATCTCTCACTTTCATTTGTGCGGAGACAGTGTATGAAATTGTTGCATTAGACTATTTCTGATAATAAAAGCTCTTATGCATGATTTGCTTTGAATCACTTTTATTGTCAAGTAGTGAGCAAGGTTGCATAACTTCTTCTACCATAGATTAGAATTAGATTACAATTAAAAATAGATTTTTGCTTTGAATGCTGGTTAAGTGAATGCGAGATTGATCGTATAGATTAATGGTGAAATATTGCTCATACTGCTTTGGATGGATGATTTTTCATTGGTCTTGATAGAAGCGAAAATTATAATCACACCCTTTGAAGATTGCACCCACTTTGTGTAGTTGTCCTAGGGAGGCAAAACAAAACGTGGTTATTCATTTCATCTGATCTTTACTGTCTCTTGAATTCCTAGACATAGGATAGATTCTCTAAACCCTTATCTTTTTTACACTTTTTTGAGATCCAAACTGAAAGTCCCACTCAAAGAAGCCTTTAATGATAAATCTGTCTAAGTCCCGAACTTGTAAGGAATTCTTAAACGTAAGTCCCTTTGTGTATTACCAACAAATCACAATGCCCATTGAGCTTATCCACATGTCATGACCTGACGAAAGAAACCTTGGAGTCGCCATATGATCTTCTCGCATCTTAGCATATGTGGTGACTTTGTTCAAGAGAGGATAGAGTGTCTTTGGACATTTTATTCTGTGTGTTCGGTGGATGATAAAATGTACACCAACACTACTATGCGACCATAGTTCTTCACAAATCTTCCATACTATCCAATGAATCCTAGGAAACCTCTCAAGTTCTTAGTGGTTTGGAGAATAGGCCATTCCATCATAACCTTTGTTTTCGTAAGGATCAACCTTTTCTCTTTCATAAGACATTGTGACCCAAGTATTTCACCTTTGTGAGAGCAAAAGTACACTTGGAAGGTTTAGCATAGAGATGGTGTTGTTTGAGAACTTGTAATGCATGATGTACACGGTACAAATGGTCTTAACATGTCTTGTTATAAATCAATATATTATCAATGAACACTAATACAAACTTCCTCAAAAATAGCTTAAAGATGGAATTCACCAAACTTTGAGATGTAGATGGAGCATTAATAAGACCAAATGACATCACTAGCAACTCATAATGATCCTCTATGAGTCCTAAACATTGTATTGGGAATATCTTCAACCTCAATTCTAATTTGGTGATAACCTTGTTAGAATATTATCTTCTTATGTTAATGGTCAATATTATATTGTTTTAATTAGCTTAGTTTTCTACTGTTTCTACAGTAGTTTGTAGGTAGATAGACATCATAAATGTCTACAGTATTTTCTACTTTATATATTGTAACTTTTCCTTTAGTTAATAGATGTAATCTTTTATGCAATTACCAATTCTTTTACTGAACATGGTATTAGAGCCCCCTTAAAAAAAATCGAACTTTTTTCAAAGAATTTTTTTTCGAGAAAATTTTCTTTTGTTTTTGAAAAAAATTGTGTATT
>VDFB02083304.1:0-25715 GCA_007258455.2 Sequoia sempervirens
ACAAAGAGCCACTCTCCCTATGACCCCTAACAGAAACTAAAATAAGGCAAGGGTTGTACCAAAACAATTAAAGTAAATAATCTCAAGACCAACCATGTGAGGCATTCCTCATCTCGCGATAATTCATAAACAAAACTCAACCACCACGTACAACCCTTCCAAACATTATAGCAACAAATATCAACTTCAAGAATTTAACCAAAACGAGAATAACATTCACAGACTAATGCACGCTTCTAGAACTAAGGTTCGTAAACAAACTATAGTTCTCGCATCGACAACACTAAATGAAGAAAGACATAGAAACCCATAACATGAAGGAAAACTAAAAATACAATTTGCAAGACTACACCAAATTAATGTAATTCACTCCATTCAAACAATAAAATTAATTCCACCCATTTTGCAAATCGTTACAAAAATAAAATAAAATAAATAAGATTCATATTTTCAAATAAGATAAATATACAACTACTCAAATTGATCTATATACAATACAAAATAGAGCTAATTTTCTTTTATATTATATGTTCAACATAACGATTGATAAAATAATGCCCTCTTAACCTATAAATCTCTATATATAAACATTATTTCTCATTATGAATAAAATACCAAAAATTCCATTTAATAAATTAATATGAAATTAAATACTTATAATTACACTTTAATTTTGAAACAACATAAAATACACAATAAGTTTATAATCCCACGTCAACATATTTACTTCATAACAAAGAACATCCAGTAAATATCTAAAAAAATATATATTAAATTATATTATACTAAAAATCAATAATATTTTATCTCAAAGAATATTACATTTCTTTATTTCCATATATATATATTTTTCTTTTTCTTTTTTTTTAAATAATAATTATATACATATATATATTTAAATATATATATAATTATAAAAACAAGCAAATATTAAATAACATAAATTATAATTATATTATTTAATAAAGTAAATATATTCAAATATATAAATAAATAACAATAATAAATAAATAAAAATAATAACTAAATAAAAACTTTTAAAAGCCCAACAGGGCTGTGAGGCCAGTACCGCCGGCTAAGGTATGCACGGACTTCTATGTCCGCCGGCTGTTGTACGCACAGACTACTGTGCCAGCCACAATATAAGGGAATGTGGTGGGTACGGCCCAGCCGCCCCCCTCTATCCCATACATTTAATTTAATTTTTTTTTTAAATATATTATATTTTGGAAAACGAGTAAATTCTTTTTATAAAAACAAATAAATTTTTTATCCGTCCCTTGTCACGGACTTCGACGCGAACGCCCATGGGTACCTTTTTACATACAGGTTTTTTTTTTTTTAATAAAATTTTTGACTTACAATCTTTTAAAAAAAGGACAATTTTATTTTATATAAATATATTTTTTTTTTAAAGCACGGAAAACCAGAGAATGAAATTCATTCGATTGGTACAGAATGGAATTCGAAATTCCCAATATAATGAAAATTTATTTATTTTTATTTATTTTTTTTAACACATAACAAAACAATTTCAATAAATATAACACTATATATAAAATTATATATATATATATATATATAACACAAATATAAAACAATAATCTACACACAGGCAAAATAATTTTCTGTGTAACAAACAGAATCTCCATGATTTTAAATGCATATTATTGATTCTTGAAACAATATTTCAATTTCATTAAAACAAATAAAGGTCGTTCTTTTCCACAGAAATAATAGAGAGGTTGAATATATCCAAACGCAAATTGAAGTGTTTATTTAAAGTTTGTTTGCAAAACAAGATTTCTAATTTCAACATGAATTTTCTCTTCCAGGAAAACCTATTTGACTATTCATTTTCTAATCTTCAAAGAATCATTTAAATCTAGGTCACAGACAGATTTTAATTTTTACTTTATTTGCAACACAAATTCATTCAAATCATAAATTTGTGTTTATTCTGCAGATTTAGAGACAATCAAAGATAGAGACGGGAACCTGGAGTCCTGCGCTTCTTTGATAATCTGATGAAGCTGGTTCCAGACGGCCTTTACGAAGAACTTCTCCTTCTTGCTTCAAATCTACTATGAGTCACCATGCTCAAATCTCGAACCCGATCCTTTTGTTCAGAAGACTCCAAAATAACTAGTAATAGATTCCCAAACCCTTTCTAGAACTCCCTTCAAATTACCAAAAGATCCAAAAACCCCTGTTCTCTTCAGATTCAAAAAAAAATACATAATAACTTGTGCAACCTCTCAATCCCTCATCTTCTGTCTCTACAAACCTCTGTGTGTGTGTCAAAAAACCCCCAAAATTCTTAATTAATTAAAATTATATTGTCCATCCCTCACAAAAACTCTAAAAATAAAAAAATAAAACAAAACAATTCTTTAAAAGCCATCTTTTTAATTAGCTTTGTATTCTTATTCGTTCTCACCACTTTTTCATTCTTTTATTTGTTTTATTGTTTTAATTTCTATTTTTACCACTTTACTTGCACAACACATTTTCTATTTAATTAAATAAATTATTATAATAATTATCCCCACCTGATAATTAATTAAAATAATTAAAATACCTTTAATATTTAATTATCATTTAATCAAAACACATGACTTTATAAAAATTAAATAAAACATTTAAATATTTTCATACAAATAAATAACATTAAAATAAACAATTATTATTCCCATTTAATTAACTAATTCATAGCTTATAAAATATCAACATCAATTAAATAATCATAACTTATAAAATACCACATTAATCAAAATACGACAACACACAAAACACAAGCCACAAATGACGACAAATTCACAAAATAAACAATACCAGACAAACGAGACGATTTGACATCATGGGACGGAAGGACTTCATCGTCACCTCTGTATCAACATTTAACCATTGGGTTATTGGTGCTCGCCCTGTCCTGCCGAAGCAGGTGGAATCGAGACTTGTACCTGCAGTCCTGCATACAAACAAAGTTGTGTACATGTGCATATATACATATATATAAAACCGAAACATTAAATTAAAGTACTGCATTGTGAGAAGGAATCACAACATAACAAGGCACTCGCAAACGAGTGATGCCATATTGTCCTTCATCACACCTATTCTAACAATTATAATCAACTGATAAAATAACATTTCTAAACTAACAATTCATCTCATGACATATCTAGTTAAATCACTGCATCATAATATAATTCTGAAAATGAACTAACATCTAACCAACCACAATGTCAAATGAAATAATCAAATCCTCAAGTGCATAAACATAATCACCAACAGTCTACTAATGGAATACAGCATCCTCAAATGTCTAACTATCCAACTCAAACAATATCATCATCGTCACAAGTAGCAAACAACCGCATTGAAAAATACCAAATCCTACCAATAAGAGGAGGGGTATTACCAAAAGCCTTACAAGAGGTTCATGGTGGTATTTGTGGAACTCATTCGAGTGGTTTGACCTTAGCGAAGAAACTTGTCAGAATGGGATACTATTGGCCTACCATGGAGCAAGATTCTTTTACTTTTGTTAAGAAGTGTTCTAAATGCCAGATCCATGGAAAGCTTATTCATGCACCTGCACAAGAATTGTAGCCTTTTATTTCAACATGGCCTTTTTCTTAGTGGGGATTAGATCTTGTTGGTAAAATACATCCTTCATCGTCAAATGGTCATAAGTTTATCATCACAGCTACTGAGTATTTTACAAAATGGATTGAAGCTGTTCCTCTAACAATAGTGACTGGTAAACAGATATCTTCATTTATCCTGAATTACATTATTTGTAGATATGGAATTCCTAATTCTATTGTTACTGATAATGGAAGACCTTTTAAGAATCAGGATGTTGATGAACTTTGTGAAAGATTTCATATCCAACATAGGTACTCTACACCTTATTATCCACAGGGTAATGGTCAAGCAGAAGCTTCTAACAAAACCATTTTGAAGATATTGAAGAAGACAGTAAATGATGCTGGACGTGATTGGCATGTTCAACTCAACCCAGCTTTGTGGGCATATAGAACTAGTATTCACACACCAACAGGAGCTACACCATATACTTTAGTCTATGGAGCAGAAGCGATCTTACCATTGGAAGTTGAAATACCTTCGCTTAGGGTTTCACTTAAGGGATTGATAAGTGATGAAGACTATCGAGTTTCTCGTCTTCAAGAGCTTAAACTGTTAGATGAAAGACGCCAACATGCAGCTGATCACTTGAAAGGTTATCAACAAGTCATGTCTCGTAGTTATAACCACAGAGTTAAACCACGGGCATTTCAAGTGGGTGACTTAGTTTTGAGGGAAAATCCACGTAATCAGCAAGACAGAGAAAAGAAAGGAAAATTTGAACCTAATTGGCTTGGTCCATTTGTTATTATAGCAGCATATGGTTCTGGAGCATATCAGTTATCCACATCAGAGGGGAACCTGTTTGAAGAACCAATCAATAGTATTCATCTCAAGAAGTTCTATGCATAAAAAGTCCTGAAAAAATCAAAAAAATCATAAAAAGTCCTGAAAAAATCAAAAAAATCATAAAAAGTCTTGAAAAAAATCAAAAAAATCTTGAAAAAGTGCAATAAAAATAAGTGGTGAAAACTTGGTAAACAAGCGCTACTTGTGATCAACATGGGCTCCTTCATTTATTAGCTTATGTCTTGTTTTCACTTTAGGCATCATTCATCCACGTCTATCATCTGTAAATATCTTTCATTATCCATATCATGTGGTTGGAATCTTTAGGTTTCATCATGGCTTGATGAATTTGTACATATCTTTTATCTTTAGGTTGTGTTTACACTGGGGGAAAAACGCAGAAACATACAAGAGAGGGGCAATGAGCTTTCAGAATATTCCAAAATAGACATAAAACAGTTTGACAAGACACAACAAACATTGTCGTATCAAATCGATCACAAACATATTCATGCCAATGAAAATCGAAACAACATGATCCAAACAACTATCCAAATGAGAATATCAATGATGATAACCAAATTGGATGATCTTAATATGAATAAATGTTTGAAATGCCTTAAGCAGGATTTGAATGGTTGTTTGATTTTCTATCATATCTCTGGAGTAATTCGATGATGTACTGAACTAGAAAAGCAAGGAAGGAGTATGATTTTTCTTTGTCTTCTGTTTGTGAGGAAATCATTAGTACTATGCAAATTGGTCGCGAGACATGCTCTACTATGGATCATGGATGAAATTTTGGAATTTGCATGGGAAAAGGATTAACTCTTGTCTGTTTATGCAAGCAATACTCAAATCATCTTGGTTCAATTATACCTAGATGCTTGTATTAACTTGCTATATTAAAAATCATGAAAGCAATACTCAGGTCATCACTGGTGCTAACATACCCTTTGATGCTTGTATTAACTTTCAACATTTCAAAGCTCTATGATGATACAAAAAGCACACATAAGCTCTCCAAATGGAAATATTGTATGAATGTCCTGGATGGTTAGTATAGATTGCATTCATGTTAGAATCTGCATTTTGCATTTATAGATTTCTAAAAAGCGGGCAAAGAATCAAAGATTTATATCTTTTCAAATATGACTGAGTATATTTTGACATTCACAAAACATTGTTTCATACATTTTACATATATTTGCATTAAGAAAATCATAAAATCAAAACATACATACATCATATATGTCATACATTCATTCATCAAATAAATTTAATCTCATACCATCATGTATATAAATATCATAAATCATGAAAACATCATATAGTACACATCACATATATACATCATGTATCATATAAAATCATCTCTGCATTTCATATATTTCAAAAATGAATGTCAAAATGTACAAGGATGTCAAACTACAAATGATATAATATCATCAAAAATGTGATCATCTCACGGTGTATACAAAATGTCTCAACAGAATATCATGAAAGAAATCATATACAATGCACTAGGCCAAGCTATCCTGTGATGGAGCTGGCCTAGGACCTGTACCACCTGCCCCTGATGGACCTGTATCACCTGCCCCTGATGGACCTGCTCCGCCTGACCCCGGTGGCCCTCTAGGAGGTAATGGTTGTGTCACACCCTTGCTGGTAGTACGAGAGCAACCATGAGTAGATCGTGACTGAGTGTAGCTCTCTCTCTCTGCTCAGCTGGGACTGCATCATGATATCTAGTCCAATAAAACTCTGCCTCTCGAGTAGCCCTCGTAACCTCTCTCATCATATCACCTGGAAAAGTGCTACCTGCCACTCTCTGTAGGCTATCTGCTAAGGCAATGGCCTGCTCACCCCGCTGTCTAGCTGCATCTCTCTCGGCAGTGATCGAAGTCACGAGGCACGCGGCGTGGGAAATGGGCTGTGCACGTGATGTTGAGCACGCAAGCTCAATAGCATTACTCTGCCGGAAGATATCGACTTCATCCCTGATCCATCGACGGGATGGAGTCCGGTGTCTCCATCCGTGGGTCCACCTCTGCCTCTACCTCCTCTGCCACCTCTCTGCGCTCTCCTGCCCACCTATCACCACCATCATCTCCATCTGAGTCATCATCTCCACTACCCTCCTCATCATCACTGTCCTCTGAATCGTCATCACCTGACTCTGAGTCTCTCTGTCGACGTCTCTGTCCAATGATAGGAGCAATGGCCTCATCAGGATCAAACATGCGTGGAGGTGGATGTTGTAGAACATACTGTACATACTC
This sequence comes from Sequoia sempervirens, assembly GCA_007258455.2. Lineage (NCBI taxonomy): Eukaryota > Viridiplantae > Streptophyta > Pinopsida > Cupressales > Cupressaceae > Sequoia > Sequoia sempervirens. Next base: position 6,726 of record VDFB02083304.1, read on the forward strand.
TGGTGTCGCTCCTGCATCAAGAACATCCACCTGGTAATCCCACATCTGTGCTCCTAAACTGATGAACTCTGCCACCGCTGCATCATAAGAGATCCGTGGGCCCCACACTGCAAGCTCTGACTGTCGCCGCGCATAAATAGCTGAACCAACAGGCATACCCTGAATCCGACCAAACTGTCGCAATACACGTCCAGCAAGAAATCTCTCCAAGATCCATGTGGTCCGTCCAATCAAAAATCTGGAAGTGCATACAAAAGGCATCTCCCTCGCATCCTCTGGCCATGGCTCACAATCCAAATATGGCCTCCAGCATACTGTGTCCAAACTATCTAAAAGCCGCTGCCAATACACTAGTTTGCCCAGTCTAGGCTGAGCAATAATATGTGCATATCTCCATCTGTATGCTCGACCAGCTGGTCGCTCTCCTCGAGTCAATGGACGTAACACTGCAAAATGCTCCCATGCCCATATCTGTAGTAATGAGCATCCAACAGCAAAACTCCGGCCTCTACCATATACGATGTGATGTAGCTCGTCATATAGGTGGGCTAGCATACAGGTACCCCATGCATATCGTGTCCCCTGCATCACCATGCTCTCTAAGACACGACCCCATCCGATCGCAAATCCCTTCGACCTATGGTCGGGGCACAACACACCTCCAATGAATCCTGCAAGTACAGCTGGTAGTGGTGGATAAGTATCTGTGATCTCACCCCATGGGATGAAATATCCGGCAATCTGATCATCTCTAAATATCCGTCTCAAAGCAAGAGTACCTCCAGCCTCTCGTCTGTCAAAAACAACTATCTCTCCCATCACTGGGATCCGTAGGATGCGATATACGTCCTCGGGAGTCACTGTAATCTCGCCGGTCGGTAAATGAAAGGTGTTGGTGTCGCTATGCCACCGCTCTGCAAGTGCTGTCAATAGAGCCCTGTTGAGGCGAACCTCGGGCATATCAAGTAATGAAGTCAAACCACAAGCATCAATCACATCTCTATCAGATGTAATAAATGTGGAATCAATGACCATGTGCTCGGGAAAGTCTCTCGTAACTGCAAGACACCTAGTCTCTCCTGTTCACATACATCATCAAAACAACATCAATATCAAATCATCTTAACGTATCAATCCAAAATGAATCAATCAAACTATTTGTTTTTCATTATCATTATGAAATGCGAATAATATCAAAATCATGTTTGTTTTTAACAATCTTAGAAGCAAACAAATCAATCAAACTATTTGTTTTTCATCATCATGGAACGCAAATAATCAACATCAAGTTTCTTTCTAACAACTTTAGGAGAAAACTTATCTATCCTATTTGTTTTTAACAACTTTAAAAGCAAATTTATCAGCTACTATTTGTTCTCCAACAACTTGGGAAACAAATTTATCATGTGGAACAAAAAGCACTACAGAACTAGTTGTAGGCGCTACAAAATTCTTTATCAGCGCTAAGGAAATTTTTGCGCTACAGAATCAATTAATGGCGCTATGATTTCTATCAACAACGCTATGGAAAATTTTGCGCTACAAGATTTGTTAAGAGCGCTATAAAACATCTCAGGTGCGCTATGATATCATAGGCGCTATGAAAATCATCAAAGGCGCTATGAAATCTATCACGGGCGCTATAATATTATATGCGCTATGAAAATTGTCAAATGCGCTACGATACGCCTTAAGAGCGCTACAGTATTAAACGCGCTACGAAAATTATTGATTGCGCTATGAAAAACATTAAGAGCGCTAAAACTCAAATTTTTGAATTTAAACATTAAAAACGTGCGCAAAACAAAATTTTCGACAGACAAGGATTTACGAGACACATACCGGAGGTCCGTAGTGCGCCGGCCGCTGATGACGTCGGATACGCTCGAAACGGTGCAAGTGAACTGGAAGTGCCATAATTATCAACTCAGAGCTCAATATTTGCAAATTTTACTAGGTTAAAATTGAAAATGACATGGAAAATGACATTTTTAACCTATATAATGGTAAAATGACATGGAAAATGACATTTTTAACCTATATAATGGTAAAATTGGGGCATTTTATCATATTTTCACATAGCAGGGGCAATTTCTTCATCAAATTTTCATTTCATATCTCTTCAAGTCAATTTCTTCAAATCATTAGTTTCGAACGATGAATCGACATCTTCAAAATCATAAAAAAAAATTTAAAAAAAAAAATAAAAATTCAAAAATCAATTCATCGTTCGCGGGGGCATATATCTATCAACATTTCGACAGTCAACATCTGGGGCAAATTTCAAAATTCTTTGAAGTAATGCGTAAAACACATCACTTCAAAGAGGGGCAAAATGTATACACCTTAAAATGGTCACATCACATTGTCTGGTAATTAATTAAATATTTTTAATATTTAATTAAAATCTTCAAAATTCTATCTGCATATAAATAAATTTAAATAATTTATTTGTATTTCTTCATTCTTTCATTTCGATTAAATAAATAAGTTTATTTAATCACCTTTTCATATTCATTTCTTAATTAATTAAATAAACATTACGATTTATTTATATTAATTATCAATAATCTTCGTTTGAATATTTTATTCAAATAAAGATTAAATTATTATTCTTCTTCTAAATATCATTTATAATTAAATATTCCAAAATATTTAATTATTTCCTCTAATTCAATTATTCATTCTTAAAATCATTTCTAAATTCAATTCATAAATCTATTCTTAATTAAATATTTCCAAAAATATTTAATTAAATCTTCTAAATATTTCAAAAATCTTCTAAAGTCATATCACAATTAAATATTACAAAATATTTAATTAATTCTTCTATAGTTTTCAAAAATCAAAAATCAAATATCAAAAGCAATAAATGAAATTAAATAAATTTAAATATTTATTTAATTTGGGATTTATCTTCAACTCCCGGGAAACAAACTGCCAAAACAGAAAATTAAATTTCTCTGTTTCTGTGCAGGCTTGTTCCCGTGGGTTGAAGACAGGATTCCATCCTTCTCTCCAACCTCTCAACCTCCCCCATTTTCTTCTCAACCTCTCAATCTCTCACCATTCAAATTTACCAGACAATTCATAGCCGTAGATTCTTGCCAGCCGGGATGGAGCCTGCAAAAAATCTATAAATACAGCTGCCGGGAGCTCCAAATCATATAGAATTTTAAGCAAGTAAACTATAGGCAAATTGCATAGTATTCCCAGCATTCATAGAACATTTTCATAGCAATAGCATAGAATCATAGCAATAGCAATAGAACCATGATACATATCATTCACAGCCCCTGTGCATAATCACAGCCCCTGTCCATATCCGTATCAACAATTCCATCTTCACCAACATATAGAATAGTTTTCCTTTGCATACTCGTTCTGCAGCAGCCATTTGGAGAAGCTTACACAATCTGAGAGCCAAAAAGCTTCAAAAGAATCTCTGTGGATAGAGAAAAATGGGACGGCACTAAAGATTTTGTTTGTTTAAATTTAATTTAAATTTCTTTAGTTTAAGGTTTCATTTAGTGTTTTATGTTTTCATTTAGATTACAATTAAGCATTTACACAATTGCATATATTGAGATATGCAAATTTGAACTTAGGACCTCCGAGGAGGGAGGCTTTGCAGCTAATTTATGTAGGTTTTTTTCAATTTTTTTGTAGATTTTTTCTTGAATTTTTTGCGGATTTTTTTTGGAATTTTTTGCAGATTTTTTCTGGAATTTATTTGCAGACTTTTCCAGAATTTTTTGCAAATTTTTTGCTGATTTTTTTATAAAACCATGGGTTTCTAAGCCTCTATTTTGATGATTTCTAAAAATATTGTGGGAGTTGTGCTAGCTGATTGTCTAGGGTTTTGTGCCAACTGATCACAGAGTTTACCTCTTATTTCGTGCTTTTGTAAGATGTGAGAGATGGTGTCTTTGTCCAACATCATGTTGGAAAGTACCCAGAGGTTCAGTGGGAAAAACTACAACATGTGGAAGAAGAGGATGCTTATCATCGTTGAGTACTAGTGTTTGGATGCGCTAGTTTTAGGTATAAAAGTTCATTCCATAGTTGCAGGGAAGGATCAAGACAAGTATGATGGAGGTAATCGGGAGGCAGTTATGCTTCTCAAGTTATTAGTCACTGATGAGATGTTACAAGAAATACCATTTGGTAAGTCTACTGTAGAGATCTGAAAGCATTTGAAAGATTTTCATGAGACCTTAGATAAGGGCAGGAAGAATGAGACCTTAGATAAGGACAGGGCTTTCTTCTCGAAGAATATGTTGTTTTCCATTATGATGGATGAAAAAGTGTCTTTGCAAGAGCACTTGATGAAAATCAAAGACATTAACGGTCAATTGAAGGCCATTGGTTGCAAGATGGAAGAGGAGGATATGGTGGTGATCACACTGAAAAGTTTGCCACGATCTTACAAGCACTTCATCAAAACTCTCAACATTACATCTACCAATGTTGACTTGAAGTTTGGTGAGTTGTGCAACAAGCTCTTGCAATAGGATAGGTGGAAGAAGTAGTTTGGGAGCAGCAGTGAGTCTCCCAGTGTTGAACAAGCGTTTACTGCCAAGGACATTGGCAAAGGCAAGTCCAGTCAGTAGAAAGGATGGGGCAATTCGGAGGAGAGCTCCAAAAATTATTTCACATGCCATTACTGTGGGAAGATTGGTTGTATGCCAAAGTATTGTAGAAAGCGGTTGGCTGATGAGAAGTCCAACCAAGAAGAGTCTCAATACAATTCTCAAGTGGCAGAGTATATTGAGCAGAAGGAGTCTGCATTTTATGCATTCATGGCTAGAAGACTATCAGATTGTGGGTAGACATAGTTTAAGTTAGTAGAATGACCATTAAGGGAGGGTATTAAAGTGATGTTTTATCTTGTAATGGTCAATTTGCTTTTAGGATAGACTTTAGGAGTCTTCTTTAATAAAGTCATGTTGACTTTAGATATTTTTCCTATGAGTTGTATCTTTATCCTCTGTGGATAAGATTTTCCTTTTTGCTTTATGAGTTGTTAATCTTATCCTATTAGTTGTCATCATTATCTTTTGTGGATAAGATATTCGTCATCCTTATCCTCTATGGATAAGATATTTGTAATCCTATATAAGGATGCTTTTGCTCCTTATTTCTTAATAGATTATTATGCAATCTTGGTTAACTTTCTGTGTGTTATTTTTGTAATATGGTTGTTTTATGAGTTGTCAATCTTATCCTATGAGTTGTCATCCTTATCCTTTGTGGATAAGATATTTTTCATCCTTATCCTCTATGGATAAGATATTTGTAATCCTATCTAAGGATGCTTTTGTTCCTTATTTTTTAATAGATTATTATGCAATTTTTGTTAACTTTTTGTGTGTTGTTTTTGTCATATGGTATCAAAACTCAGGTTTTGTAAATTCTCGAGATTGATGATTGTTTGAATTCTATGGATTGTGGTAGTGACAAAACAAAGGCTTTTTACAAAATTCGTGGGTTTTTAACAATTAACCATCACATGGTTTCAAGACCTTTTTTTTTTGACGATTTTTTTAAAAATTGTAATTTTTCAACTTTGTTTTGGCGACATGGCTATTTGTAGAATTTTCTATAGATTTTTCCAAAAAAAAATTTGCACATTTTTTGCAGAATTTTTGATTTTTTTCTTAACTTTTGCAGTTTTTTTCTAGAAATTTTTGCAGATTTTTTCTAAAAAAAATTTTGCATATTTTTTTCGAAACTTTTGCAGATTTTTTCCAAAAAGTTTTACAATTTCTTTTTCCAAATTTAACCAATTCCTACTCAATAACAATCCATAAATATGGTTGGATGTTGAGTAAATATGAATATTAATTAATTTATTCATAGCTTTTACATTAGACCTATCTAATTAAATAAATCAATCTTTCTCTTAAATATTTTTCAAATTCATAAAGAATGAAGTTAGGAATTACTTCAAATTTCACTATATAATTATGAAATATTAACTTTTTTTTTTAGTAATTTCTTATTAAATAATCAATTAAAACTATTTATTATAAGAAATATTAATTATATGAATTCAAAGGTAAAATCAATTTATAGATAATTTTTTTCAAATTTGTTTTATAAAATTTCTTTTTAATATTATTTTGTAGAAATTAAAGATTGTACAACATAACACTACATTTTGTGGATTGGTTTCCTTCTATTTAATAAATAAAATCAATTAATTTTAAATTGTTTGAATTCCTAATGATTATGTTAGGGATTGCCTCATTTAATTTAAATACATTTAATTTTATATTATGAATTAGTTTGAAGTCCATAATTGAAAGATAATACTTTCTTTAGTAGATGTGCACAATATTGATTTGCAAAAAATCTTGCAAATGAATATAAAACAATTTCATTGATTTTAAAAGAAATCTATTTTATTGTGATTTTAGATTAAATCATCTTTTATTATCTATTCATTTTCCTTGTTAATCCCTAAAATGGGCCATCAAAAGTTTCATAATTCTAAATTTATTACACCCTGTTGATAATTTTAAAATTTAGATTTAGAATGTTCATAGAATTTTAATTTTTTTTTTTAATATTCTTTGAACACGAGGAGGTTTTCTAAAAGACTAAATTATATCCAAAAACAAGTTGTGATATTAATGCAAACTGCCATATTTAGGTCAAGGTAACGTGTTTGGAAATATCTAAACATTGACCTTAAACATTAGTGCTAATTCATTATTTAATGTTCTTAATTATATAGTGACATCTCATTTAATACAAGATATTTTCTATTTTATTTTATAAACAAGTAAAATACTATCACAACAAAAGAATTGTTCCCTTTCTTTATTTCTCAAAATGTTATCTTTTAAGATATTATGTTTAAATTAAATTATTATGAATTAACACTTCTAAAAGCATGTAAAATATGTGCTAATTTGTTAGGATGTTTATTTTCATTATTTAATAGAACTCAAGGGATCAAAATGTTTCTTTGATAAAGCATGAGCAGAATAATGGTGAAATATCAAAAGTTTGGTGCTTCAACTGGACGCCACAAACCATCATATGAAAATTTAGAGGTATAATTTGTATCTTTCTAATCAAATTCATTATTTTTTTGTGATTTAATAGTTAAAATAGTTATGATCCTATCCTTATTTAAATTTGTTTTTTGATTTAGTTTTGAAAGCTTATAATGTTTAAATTTAGTGTTTTTTTATTACTTCAATTATTTTTATCAAATTATTGGGTTTTAAGGAATTAGAAGATAAATTTTGTACTTAATAGTAATTTGAGTAAATGTTTATTATATATTATTTGGTGAAATAAAAGGGAAAATGTTTGTGGAATATATTTATTCTTAGATTCAAGATATAAATTATTAGGAGAGAAGCATTAGAATATAATATTCTATGTATATTTTTCCATATTTTTTTAATGAAAATTCTTATTAAACATTATATTAATAATATTAAAATAATACAATATTCACAAAAAAAAAAAGTGAGGGTGATAGAAAGACAACACACAAAGTTTAATAGGATCAATTCTTAAACAAAGACGAATCAAACAAAGGGAAAAGTCCAAAAAACACTAAGTAGTTAATGTAATGCTAGTAGAAGGTGGATCTTGATCATCAAGCTTCCCTCACACATCTCTAAGGGCATCATCATCAATCAGCTCCCTACCAGTGAGAGCACCATCTTCTTTTTCAATATTATACTCGATGCGTGGTTAGGCATGAAATGGAGAAATGATGAGTTATAGGTTAGGGAACTTGCCTAAGTTAAGCCAACCTACTCCTCCACACCCAAGATAAGAAGCAAAGGGCTATTGAGAGGGTTGGGGCCATCCTCTATGAGTAGTATAATGCTTGGAATTATGGGATTGGGGAGCATGGGAGTGAGAGCCTTGATCACCATAGTCACATCTAGTAGACTAGCTATGCCTATGTTGATGGCCTCTAGGAGAGGTAGAGTCAAGCAACGCCCTAGCCACACTGTAGGGGGCATTGCCCTAGTTGTCTAGTAGCTCCTAAAGATGAGAAACTTCTAGTGCAACTTTATGAGCTTGCACTTGGATTTGCATTAGAACATTAGAACATATGATAGCTCTAGTATATAAAAAAAGTGTCTATCAACAACACATTGAGTAAAAAGAGCAACATTCCTATCCTTCTATTTATTGGAAAGAATTTTCACCCTAAAAGAATACCAAATTTGGATATATTTGGTTGGTGAACAAGTCCAATCCACTATTAAAAACCATGTGCGAAGAAAAAGGGGTAGGTTGAAAAAGTTTGAAAACCTGATTGATCCAATTCCAATCTTTTTGGGCCCGGGGGAAAAACAAAAAGAGGTGCTTGACCATCTCAATTTGTCCATAGAAAGGATAATGAAGGTTGGGAATGCCCATAGAAGTGAGATAGCCCCCCATTTGAAGGCCTCGGTACAAAATAAAGTAGGTGTAATGAGTCAATTCGGGTCTATCACATCTAACGAAACACATTGGAACAATCTGTGCAATGTTCAATGAGAGGACTGAAGCTTCCAATGGCGATTAAGCTAATCCACCATGGATAGATGTAATTAATTATCGAAGGTAATTTTTTAACATTTTAAAAATTAATTATAATTGTTTCCCACTAATAATAATTACATGCTTCTCTTTGCTCCTAGATCTATTCACATAACTAAATTCTATAGATCTCACATCTACTAGGAAAAATTGATCTACTATCTTATAATGAAATGAAACTAATACCAGTGCAAGGATAATATAAGTTATTATACGTAATGAACCCATCTTATTATATATGACATTATCTTGATCCTCTAGTTGGTGTGAATTATCCATTGCATAAATATTTAAAGTAATATCATATTATACATTTCTCTCTAAATGTTATTATATTACCATAAAATAGATGGGGTCCCTATGCAGGAGCCACCTAGCATATTGTGGCTCACCACATGTAGTGTGCGAATTATCGTACATCATTTTTTTTATTTCTTACAAATACATCTATTTTTCTATATTATCTTTTATATCCATGGCTAAGAATGTAGATGCCTTTGACATAATTCCAGAGACGACTACTTTAGATGAATCAATTACCATAGGAACATACAAATAAGTCATTCTCTTCCTTTTATACCTCAAAATATACTACTACAACAAATATTTCCTTCGGTTATCTCAATTTCAACTCAAATTACCATGCTAATTATCCAGTCAACCCTTCACCAGTATTTCCCCTAGCTTTTTCTTCTCCACCTATGACTACTTTTGGAAATATTATCCCACTTGAAGATACCCTTGTTACTACTAATACTACCATTCCATTAATCAATTGAAGTAACAAATAAAGAGGATCCAATTAACTTGGTCACACAAAAACCCTCTTATAAGGTTCTCTCTAGCAAATTCCCCTCCATTACTACACGACATTGACAAAGTTATTCAAGAGATGGAAGAATATAAAAAATTACAAGAAGTAAATAGTGGAGGATAAGAATAACAAGTAATTATGGAGAAAGAAAGAGTGGTGCAACCAAAGGTTATTGTGCAATTGGAAACCATTTATCCTCAAGCCTCACAACAATAAACTCAAGATGAAGTGCATGTAGGCTAAGTGCAACCAAATAAGATTCCTTTTTAAAGTGAACAAACAAAAGTATCAATGGATTTACAAAATAATTAGGTTGATCATCTAGATAAGTGAGTTGAAGAATAACTCAACAAGGATGAAGGTCCAATTCAAAAAAATAACACTCAAAATTTGATACTCAATAAGATGCTCCAAGTATATCAACATCAAAACCTCCAACTACATGAGAGATTACAAAGGATGATTTACAAGTAGTTCAAGTACGAAAGGATATACATGAGCAAGTGAAAGAATTGGCTCAACTAGATATTAGTCTCTCAATACAATAATAGCAAGAATAAATTGTGGCTCCTCCACAACAAAAATAAATGGTAGATTCTTCTTTATTTGTGTCAGTTTGGTTATAAGTGAATAAAGAGCTCAAGCAACCCATAATATGTTGAACACCGAGAATACTGAGAGGGGTGAATTAGTATTCACTAAAATTCTTAACTTCATCAACTTAAACATGGATTTAAAGCATCTCATCAAAATTGTAGAAATGAAAAAAATAGTTAAAGCATGCATCACATCAATGAACACAAGAACACCATATTTACGTGGAAAACATGTGAAAGGGAAAAAGAACAGTGAGGATTAGTTCACAATATATTATAATTGGTTATAATGGATTACATAATGGAGGACTCATTGTCTAGAAAGAAAAGCTCATTGCCAAGGGGTCACTGCCCAAAGGACTCACTATCCAGAATAGAAAAGAGAATAGAAGAATGGTTCATTGTTGGAGAATGAACTACTAACAATGCATCTGCAACATTCTAAAGATATGGTTCCAATTAGGCTCAAAAAATTGACTTTACGTACTTCATACTTCACCACTATTACACATCACACTTCACACTCTTACACATCACAACACTACATCATCTCAACACTAAATTGACCTTACATATATACATATATTTTGCAAACACTCAAATCATCAATTAGGTCATCCCAATTAGATGAACGTATAACACTAAAACCTATCGGTTCAAAACTCCATCACACATACCTTTTGGAATAAACCAAAATGAGTTCTTCATCAAAATAGGTCAACATGGCCTATAATCACTCCCATGATTCTAATTCATACATAACTCCGCTCGACTCCAAAACCCATAGGCCGACACCGCATAACAAAACTGATGAAGCAACAATTGAATGAACTAACTGTTCATTCACAACTTGACACACAGATAACCAAATCACTTGCCACTTGGAGTGCATACACATCTTACATCCTCAAATACTTCCTCAAAATCATACAACATGATAATTATTCGTGGTGGAATGCGAGGCATTCCAATATGCACTATGCACTTGTAACTCTGCTTCTACTAAGCCTGATACTTTGCCATCAATATCTTTAGCTGTGAAAGACATACAACCTTGAAACTTTGGATATAGAATCCTTCAACACACACCATTATTACCTCTGAACCGCATGACAAGATGATGCACTATAAAGAAATGCAAACAAAAAATTTATTGCTCTGTAATAGTGAACATGCACACCAAGACTTGACCAATTCTCCAATAGACTTGGGCTTCTTTGGACCAATACTTCTGTATTCTACAATGGGTTGCGATCAATGAAAACACCATATACTATCATGCTCATGTTGCCAAGAATTTCCCCCTTTGTCATTGATGACAACATACTTCTCCAAAAAATACTCCCCGTTTGACATCAAGGGTAAGGGGCACAAAAAAGATACTTCTCTTCTATACTCCCCCATATATATTTACATGATAATAGCTCCCTCTATTTGCTTCATTCCCCCTTTCTATAGTATTCATCACCAAAGAGGACAAAAAATTATAGCAACACCGTCCACTAACTCCGCATATGTACATTGAAATAAAAAATCTGTCTATACAAAACAAAAATATACATCTTAGCTAGATGAGGGTAGAATACTTTGATATGATGCCTTCAATTTTGTAAGGTGTGCCTCCCAATCCTTTTTTGCAATCTCCTGGTCCTTCTTGGCAAAGGTAAGCATATGTCATTGATTTTTAAACTGAACATGGAGGTCTTCTCCTTCTCTCAGAGAACTAGGCACTGGATTCTTTTGCACCACCTTCTCAACATTAGCTAAAACTCCAGTACGACTAGTAAGCCTTGCAATTACCCCTTATTTGGTTGATTTGATTAAAAATTGGATTTTAGTGCTCGTTGTTCTTGTTTTTTGTTTTCCTCAGTTTTCACATTGCATCTGTGTTACAATTGTGTCATGATGCATCTGTGACAAAGAGTGACACATCTGTAAAAACTAAGCACCGCATCTAGTAGATGAATTTGTAGAAGTAGACTGACGCATCTATCGTATATAGCGCCACATCTATTTATGAACAAAAAGGTATAGGGTTTTTAATTTCTGATTTGTGCATGGTCTTTGATTTGTTAGATTAGAGGTTTTTGAGTTACTAATCTCTTGGTTTTAGCTGTGTGGTGAACGCTAGGAAGAGATATTTCTTTTTGAAACTACTAAATTGTATTTATTGTTGCTCGAACGTCAAAGTTTTTATTTCATAAGAAACGTACTGAGTACTTAGCTTCTCTAGACAAAAGGAGTTCTAAAAGGAAATCCTAAAGTTTGGATTCCACTAAATTAGATAAAAAAGGTCAAAATAAGTAAATAGAACTCTTAAAGGAGGAACTCAAACAATAATTTGAATCTAATGGATGCTTTTATTTATTTTGTAAGATTTCATGTTTAGATTTAAGCAAATGATGTCCTATCATAAAAGATCCATTCAACATGGGAATCTATGATGATACACACATAAGACATGTAGACCTAGAAGACTTTCATATTTAGATACATGGAAGAATGAATACAAGCTAAGCTTAAAAGATGGTGAATAATTGGAATGCATAAGTTAGACAATTCCCTACAGTAGTTGAATGTCTACATTTAGTGATTACATGTGCTAAAAATGACAATGCAAGACAAAGGAGAGTGATTACTCCTTAAGAAAGAATATTAGGTAACATAAGTCCATAGGCCATTATAGGGACATTCTATATCCCATTCCATCAATAGGTAGCACTGATGAGCATAAAAAGTGGCTTAGATTATTACAATCAAGACTCAAACACTTGCTTGAGGTCCATTAACGAGAGATGGATTCAAGTATTAAGGTAGACAATTTCAAAGCTCCCTTTTGATGAGTGATTTTTTAGCCAAATATTGTGATATAGTCACATTGCTAAGAAGGATAATGGAGTTACCTGCTACTGCCACATTCTTGCCATAGATGTTCTAGTTCATCCAGACAATGGTGTATGATCAAGAGATGATTCATTGGTCTCAAATCATAAGTGATAATTTACATGATTAGTTGGCAATAGTGGAGGACACAAAGAGATTTTAGATGACTTCTTATTTGATGTACTTCTTGTCTAAGAAGGCAATATATCCTAGGCTAATAAAGAAAGATATAGTAGTCATGGGGCTAGGGAATATGAAAATTATCATTGCTACGCAAAGTTTATAAAAAATGTATGTTGCATTATAAGAGACTAAATGATGCCTTCACCATGTACATAGTCAAAACATTTGAAGGTCATTTGAACAAAAGGTCATTCTCAATATATTAGGAAATATGGAAATTGGTTCATCCAATTAACAAAGATCGCTTACATAAGGGTATCAAGATTTTTTGGGGCACCTTACAAGTTACCAAAATATCCCACGGATAAAATCATATTATTGGATTTGACTAGATAGTTGTTTGAAACACAAGAAGTTAGAATAGTAATGCAAACACTATTCAATGCAAGATCATGGGGGTCCAAACTAGGCCCCTAAGTGGCAATAAAAATTTAGAAAAATGGAGTTATGCAACTTGACATAAAAATTTGAAGAGGCTATTAACATAATTTGAAAAATATGTAAAAACATAATTTGTAGCAAATTGAATTTTGTTTTTAAGCTATTAGTCTTGTTTTGGAAAAAAGTAAATCTATTTGGTGAAAATTTGAAATTTCAATGCAGTAGTACTAAATTTTCAAAAAAAAGAAGAAAAGTAGGTGTTTGTTTGGCCACCCTAATGGGGAGAAAAAATAAATATTTTGTTCTTAATAATTCAATATAAGTAGAGGACACATTCTCAAATGTGACACATTTTTTTGTAATTTATTTGTAAGTAAATATTTAGTTATAAATTTTCTAGTAGGAATTTTTAAAAATATTAAAAACCATTTGTCCGGCCACACTAACTTGGTCAGAAAATTATGAAATTTAATTAATTTTTTTTAAACTATAGTTTGTGAAGTATAGTGTGTGATGCATCTTTTGGATTAAAAAAAATGTTTAACCATTTAAAAGTTATAGATGTTTTTCAACCAGCCTATCGATCAAGACTTTAGTTAGAATGTATGTAGAAAATCAATAATAATTATCTATTTAATTCGAAATAAGGCATATCTTATATTTTTGGAAAGCTGAAAATTTTCTCAGTAAACCCTTTTCGTTTCATCAAATTTGCATAAAAAAATTCGTCAACCACTTTTTTGTCATATCGCCACTTTTTGGACCCCATGATCCTGCATCTCAATATTTTTTGAAATATGATTAACATATATGCATGCTCTAATTTCCTTAGTGTAGTGGAATTAGATACTAAAGTCTAAATATATCATTTTTATTATGACATTTAAAGACCATCATTTGACACACGTAGAAAAATAGAAAAGTGTGTAGGATAACAAATAAAACATGTACCACACTTGGAGGATTTTTTGGTTAATTGCCTTTCTGCTAAATTATTTTGGAATAACATAAATTCTTGAATAGTTATTAGATGATGAGATTATCTTTCATGAAGAATATGAGAAAATAATTTACTTTAAAATCCCATTTCACTACTTCATTGGCTAGAAAAGGAACTAACATCCTTCAAGAAAACACCAATAGTATGAATTTCAATATGACATTGTTGAGGGAAATGATTGAATAAATAAAAGATAAAGTCAAACCTTGACCTACAATAAAGAAGAGCCAAAGAAAATAAGGAAGAAAAAAGATAAAGATGAAGGTTCTTCATCCAAAAGGGGGGAGGTCTATAGAGGTACAAGAACCACATCAAGAAACATTGTAGCCTCCCAAGCCCAAAGTAAAAGAAAAGAAAATTGTTGAAGTAAACGAACAAAAGAAATTTCATAAGAGGAAATATCTAGAGGCGACTAAAAAAGTAGAGATAGTAGAACAAGTAGATCCATTGGAAATGCAAAATAAAATTCAAGATAAGACTACACTAGATGAACCAAGTACTATAGGTAGCATACAAACAATTCCTTCTCTTCCTCCTATGCTTGTAAATTTAGTGCTACAAGTTTTTATATAGGTTATCCTAATTTCCACTCTAGTTACCTTTCCAATTAGCCAATTATTCCCTCCACCATTAGTTCCATTGATTATTTCTCCTCCTATCATTATAAATTTAGGAACTATTGTCCCACCTATAGATACCCATGTTGCTACTACTATTACTTCCATTCCTTCAACAATTGATGCATCAAATAAAGAAGATCTAGTTAACTTGGTCACACATCAAAAATATCCCATAAGGTCCTCTCCACCAAATTCCTCTCTATCCTTGTCCAACATTGACAAAATTATTCAAGAGATGGAAGAATAAATTTTTTTACAATAATTAACTAGTAGATAGGTGTTGGAAGTTTGGAGAGATGTTGAAGTTTTCCATTGATGATGTTGTTTGGCAACATGAGCACGGATGATTCATAATGGTGTATCATAGTGTTGTCATTGATGTCAAAATGTTGTAGATCATTCTGATCAGTTCTAACAGGTTTTGGAGTTATTAAGGAAGACATTTGTGCAAGTTGATTTGGTCTGGAAAGTTCAGATGTGTGGAAATTTGACTAAGTGTCAAATCTGCTAGTTCAGTGTAACAGTGAGTCAGTTTTGGGTCTGCACTACTCCAAAAATGAAGATATCACTTTGTGATTCTAACATTAATTTTGTGGCTGTTAGATATAACTAGTTCCAGGATTTCATCATGGTTGGTGAAGTAGTCTGAGAGTTATGAATAACAATGTCCGACTAGCATTTCATAGTCATTTTCTATTTAGTGCAGTTGATTGGGAGAATCCACACTTCTCTGTGGATAATTTTTTGTCCTTGTGATGTTGAAGATAAGTTTCTAGATATTAGTTGAGCATGGATTCTAGATGGCATCGAGTTTTGAGGTCCACATGTCATGATGTGGATGTACAGTTGGGGATTTTTTTGGTTTAGGTCCTATGTTGTGCCGACCTAATATGTTTGAAGGTATGTAAAGGATAAATATGTATTGCTATCTTATATGGGATCTATTATAGGTCCATGTTGACCTGTCTTAAGATGTTTTGAGATTTGAATTGTGGCACATATTATGGATGATAAGTTTTGGAGCTGACAAGTTATATTTTTGGTATTACATCTAATTAGGTTGGCGTAATTGATATTATACTTAATGTAGATATATATGTTGGATTGTTTTTTGTGTTTTGGATGATAGATGTGACATGTTCTATGCATGATGCGAATTTGGGTAGAGCAGTGCGAAGTTAAAGATCTAAGTTGTGCAAATGAAGAGCATTGCAGAGTATTGAATTAGAATCGGTGCAAAGAATGTTATTGTGCTTCATTGGAACTGTGTTCCTAGATATTGTAGATGCATTTGTAATAGTTCAAAATAGGCTATGAGCCACCATCTCTCTTCTATTTTTATCTTTGTGGACAGTGAGTCCACATGGAAAGTGAGTCCACCTGCAGTGAGCATTTTTGTAATATACTATAACAGGTTATAATATATTGTGAGCTAACCCTCACCATGGTGTTTCCCATTTTGGGTTTTCCACTTAAAACTCTTGGTGTTCATGTGTTATGTGATTTTGTGGATGTTTACATGCTTTCTTTCCTTACTACAATTGAATATGCATTAGTAATTGGATGTTTAATGATTGAATGGTTTAAGAGAATATTGATTCAGCGCCCTCCGCCCCCCCCCCGCTTAGTATTTTGGGTATTCAACAATAGGAAGAACAAGAGACACTTGAGAAATAAAGAGAGGTATAAATAGAGGTGATTCAATTCATGGAATTAATTGATCCTCAAGCCTCACAACATCAAATTCAAGAAAAACACTTGTAGAGTAGGTACAATGAGATAAGCTTCCTTCTTCCAAAGTGAACAAATAGAAGTATCAACTGATTTATAAAATAAGGATATTACTCTCCAAGACAAGCATCCTAAATAATAAATCAATAAGGATGAAGGTCCAATTTAATAACAATAAAAAAACTCAAAGTTTGATATTCAACAAGCTTCTCCAAGTGCATCAACCTCTAAAACTTCAACTCCATAAGAGATTTCAAAGGATAATATACTATTAGGTTAGGTATAAAGGATACACAAGAGAAAGTGAAAGAATTAGCTTGGTCACTTCTTTAGCAAAGGATGTTCCACTATATAATTACTTAGGGACTTTGATTAATATTACAATATAGATAAGTATTAAAAATACATGACTAAATATGCACAAGAGTTCAATGATAGACTTTCATTTATCAAGTTTCATCCCAAACATAGGTAAGACTCTAATTTACTTGCATCTAGAGTTATAATATATAAAAAAGCACACAAGGTTTACGTTTACAAGTTTGCACACCATTGGGCTTTAACTTAGCTTCACTTAGTTGAACCATTAATCTTAGATTTATTCAAAAATATAGTGTCATGTTATATTTTAGCACAACTATTATCCATATCTTCTCCAATTTTCTTGATTTTTGTCATTGTTCATATATAGGTAATTTATAATCTAGTATTTTTCAATTCTTAACCTAGATCTTGATACTTATATAGTCTATGATTACTCTTTCTTCTTGAATTTAATTGGTTGATTTTCTAGTTCATTAATTCCTCTAAATGTTTCCTAAGTTTTCCTAGTGTGGAAATCATTTTCTTTGTTGGGATACTCAAGCATGTAAATTTTGTCTATATTGGATTGGTCTATCCCTGGGTCATGCAATTATAAATTAGCACTGTTATATTATTCCTAGTGTTTCTCTACTTTACAACCCATCTACCTATTTATCTACCAATCACTAGTTTAATTGATTTTATTCACAATACTCTCTAAGTTTCGCTATTATCACAAATTCTCCTTGGTGATCCTAGTTTATTTACTCCCTATACATTATTCTTGGACTTTTCCCTATTGTCGTCTCTTGCACTTAGATGAATCATATTTTCTTATCTCCTAGAACCCAACATCTTAATTTAGACACCTAGCTTCTCTTCCTTCCTTCTCTTGGCCACTTATGTACCATCACTAGTCACTAATTAGAATTCATGTTAAACTAAACACTGTGCCTTCTACTTTGTTGGTCTAGTCCACATTAGCATCACCTAAACATTTTGGCCAAATTTATCAAGACATAACAATAGTCTTAAAACATTAAAGATAAAATCGTTGGTTTGAAAACCTTAGTTGAAGACATGGTCCTATTTCAACATCATCCTTTACTTCCTAAATGTAGCCAACATAATTCTACACAAATACTAGTCTCAAACTCTTTACAAATAATCATCATTTTAGTAAATGATAGCCCATCTACCTTCAATAAGTGGAAAACATGTCATTAAGGTCGACTACATGACTTGAATACAAATTTAGACTATATTTAATCAACTTTTGTTAAACATTGAGCCATGGATATTACCTCATATGATATTCTATATGAACATTTATTAAAATATTAGTCATTACTTTAGTAATTATCATTGACATTATAGTCAATATAAAGCTTTATTATTTATTAATCATGATTAATATAACCATAGCACTTGGGTAATTTTTTAGGGCCTTACCACCTTAATAACGACCTTAATCAAATAGAAAATTGTGTGATGTTCTAATCATCTTGTTTGAGGCTTCACTTAAAAAATATCTCACATAGGTAAAAGAGTAAAAGTGGTAAGGCCTAAAAATTACCCAAGTGCTATGGTTATATTAATCATGATTAATAAATAATAAAGCTTTATATTGACTATAATGTCAATGATAATTACTAAAGTAATGACTAATATTTTAATAAATGTTCATATAGAATATCATATGAGGTAATATCCATGGCTCAATGTTTAACAAAAGTTGATTAAATATAGTCTAAATTTGTATTCAAGTCATGTAGTCGACCTTAATGACATGTTTTCCACTTATTGAAGGTAGATGGGCTATCATTTACTAAAATGATGATTATTTGTAAAGAGTTTGAGACTAGTATTTGTGTAGAATTATGTCAGCTACATTTAGGAAGTAAAGGATGATGTTGA
>VDFB02083304.1:34992-68325 GCA_007258455.2 Sequoia sempervirens
TATGTTATTGCATTGTTGCTTTGATTAGTTGCATTATGTTGTCATTAGTAAAGTCACTAGTGTAAACCTCTGGTGTCGCTTTGATAAGCTTCTATTTGTGGATGTTGTTTGGTTTTGTTGTTGTGTTGCAATTGGTTTGGTGATGATGAGGAAGTAAAGATGATGAGAATCTCTCTGGTGCTTGGATTCCAAGTGCTTTTGAAAAAATTTGAATAAAAGAGGAAATAGTGTGGTTGAGAGGTGTTTTGGCCTATAGAGTAGTGTTCTCGTGATTGCTTTGCATTTCTTCTATGTTGAAGATATGCTTGTGCAATTAAGATATATTGATCAGAGAAGTTTAGATTATGTTAAAGTATTGTGTGTGGTCCGTGAGTCGTCTTTGGATCAAAGGAAGCAACTACTTAATTGCTTAATGGTGTTAACACAGGTTTGGTCAACCTTGGGTGTTTACACTAATTGTGGATATGTTTCAGTGTTTGTGAAAGCGTGAATTAGTGTGTATGAGTGTATTTGGGTCTGAGTTAAGGTGTGTTGTGGTCTTCTTTCATTCCTTTCCACTGTAGGAATGCTTAGTGCTAACCTAATTTAAATTTGCACAGTTGAGGTGCATAGTTGACCTTGTTAATTATTTTCAAGGTTGAAGATGTTATAAATAAGTGCTGAGTTGATGGAGAATTATAGTGTGTGAAGTGTGTAATGCAAAGTGTAGAGTTGTGTAGTGCGAAAGTGCGAAATTTAGTACGAGCTTAATGCCTAAGACCACTAGAAGCAGTGAGCAAAAAGTGTCTACATTGTATAGAGAGTGTGAATGTACTAGTGATGCTGTGGTGGATCTTTCTATTGCTTTGAGATAGATTTCTCATTGTAACAATCTTCTTTCTTCTTCTTTCCGATTTGGCAGTGAGCCATTCTTTTCTTTTGGGTAGTGAGCCCTCTGATAGTGAGCCTATTGTATTCATTGTTGCGATTACTTTATATTGTGAGCTAATCCTCACCGTGTGTTTTCCCTTCTTGAGTTTTCCACGTAAATCTGGTGTTCTCATGTGTTTGGATATGTTTGCATTACTGTTTCTCATGATTACATTATGCTAATGCATGATAAGGGTTTAATGGTGCTTAAACATTTAAGGTTTAATACAAATCTGAATGTTAATGAGGGTTTTGATGTTTTAATGTATAACTAATTCATCCCCCCCTCTCAGTTGTATTGTGCATTTAACAATTGGTAGCAAAGCAAGGTTCCTTAGAAGAAATATTAATCACTTGAGGTAGATCGGGGATGGCGCATAAGAAGGAGGCTCCTGTGATGGATCTGATTATGCATTCTAGAAGACAAGGATGGAATGGTTCTTGGTATCTCTAAGGTTTGGAGTCTGGAAATCTGTTGAAACTAGATATACAGTACGTGTGAATGGTCTGAGTATTGATGATGAGATCGAGGCATATGAGAACAATGGAAAATCATGGTATGCTCTTTTGAGTGGTATTTCTAATTTAGAACTTGTGAAAGTTACAAGTCTTAAAATTGCTAGTGAAATATGGAAAAAGATGGAAAGTATCTATGAAGGAGATGACAAGGTCAAGCAAGCAAAAATGCAAAATATGAGATGAAGTTTGAAAACCTAAGGATGATAGAAGATGAAGATATTACAAGCTACATGCATATAGTGGACAAAGTTGTCAATTCCATCAGAGGAATTGGAGGAAAACTTCAAGATGATGAGGTGGTAAAGAAGGTATTGAGAACACTTACTAAAGCTTATAGCCATAAGGTTTTTGCTATTGAGGAAATTCAAAATTTGAATACTTAGAGATTAGTTGTTTGGTGCATTAGCTACTTTTGAATTGAGAGAGTTTGGTCCAAGCGATGTGAAAAAGGAGACTACTTTTAAAGTTGGTAAAGTAGAAAAGAATGAGTGATCAGATCAAGATGATGTAGAAGTGAATTTTGTAAGAAGGATGAAAAAGGGCACTGGAAAATACAGAGGTAAGTTACCTTTCAAATGCTTTAATTGTGGAAAGATTGGTCATTATGCTTCAAAATGTTTTGTCAAAGCTTCAAAAGATAGACCTAAGGATAATAAAGGTAAATCAATTAAGAAAAGTTATTATGTTAGAGAAGATGCTAGCATATTTGATGATGAATCTGATTATGTAGATGATGAATGCTTGTTCATGGTTCTAAATGTTGGAACTAATTCTGATAACTCTGAGAGATGTGTAAAGGAAAGTGCTTCGGAAGTAGGTCATAGCATTAGAGGAGCAATGGTGTCTGATTTTCATGCTAGAGATGAGAAGAACAATTGGATTATTGATAGTGGATGCTCAAATCATATGATAGGTGATAAGAGTAAGTTTGTTAAGTTTAAGAATTTTGAAGGAGGATTAGTCAAGTTTGGTGATGATACATCTGCTAAGATATGTGGAAAAAGGTTCAATCAGTTTTGATGGCAAGCATAATATAGATGATGTTCTTAATGTTAAGGGTTTGTGTCTGTGTTATCGGGTTCACCCCTACTAGCCCCAAGTTCGGGTTAGGTTCAGTTCTAGTGCTAGTACTGGGCTGGTCCATCTATGGGTTCGGCTAGGGTACTACAAAAACTAGTCTGGTTTGCCTAGGAGGAACCCAAATAATCCTGGGTAGAACCCAAATGAACCGAAGAGAACCCAAATAGAGCTTGCACGCCCAACCGGCCAAAAAGGCACTTTTTTCATTTTCTTAAACATTTTTTGGGTTTGACTTTGACCTACGCCTAAGGAAAGCCTAAAAGTGACCTCTAAATCACTCTAAACACATAAACTACCTCATTCTTATTCATTTGTTTTGTAAACAATCATTTTCATTCCAAGAGGCTGAGCATTCATTTTTGCTTGTTGGATTGACAAAAGGAGTTGAAGATTGATCATCGAAGCTTCTACAAATGATTGCATTGCCATTCCTACAAATTTGCAAGTGTTCATTGGCTGCGAAAAAGGTTGTTGAAGGATATTTTTGCAAAGAGTTCTTTTTTTTTTGAGCTTTTCATCCATTTTTTTGTTTTACAAACATGAAACTTTGTTTTGTTTAATTTTATCTATGTTTTTGAACCATTCTTCTATGAATGCACGAAAGATTCAAAAGAGCTAGGTTTTATAAATCAATATATTGTTTTCAAGTTTTTTTAGTTTAGTTTTGAATGTGTTGTTTGCACAAAAAAATTTCCATAGGAATCACAATGTTGATTGGTTCTACCTCTAGCTTTGCAACTAAATCAAAGTTCTCAACAGATCTGAATTCTCCTATATTGAAGTATGTTGAAATGATACAACCGGTTCTACATGGTGGTGGTTACATTTGTAAATGCAATGGATGTGATGTTCAATATTCTAGTTCATATTTTAGGGTGAAAGCACATTTGTGTGGAATACCTGGAAAATGCATCAAAGCTTGCCCTAGAAAAGACAATGTACCTATTCCATCTGATATAGTCATAGGATACATTATGGAGTAAGAAGTAGCAGATGCATTGGAAGCCCAAAAATTAAATCACCCTTTATTAAAAACAATGAAAGTGAATGTTGCCTCCATATAATTCCAATATTGTAGTAGAAGACAACCGATTTATGGCCACTTTGGATCCTCAAGCTCAAAGTGTACAACCCATTGCAAACAAGAGAACAAAGGGGCCTTTGTAACTTTCATTTCAAAATGAGAGTAAAGCCATTACCGACCAAAATGTAGCAAGATGCATATATGAAAATGGAATAAATTTTAATGTTGTTCGTTCTCCATATTGGAAAGAGATGTTGAGAATAGTTAATGAACCTCAAAAGGGTACAAGGGCCCGAGTTATGAGAAGTTGCATGGCACATTATTGGAAAGAGAGGTGACGTTGGTTGAAGATTCATTGAAGCCCATAAGGGATTCATGGGTTGAGATAAGTGTGTCCATTGTTTCAGATGGTTGGAAGGATTCAAAAAATTGACCTTTGATCAATGCCATAGCTGTGTCCCCTAAAGGGGCAATGTTTTTGAAAGCCATGGATTGTGAGGGGAAAGTAAAAGATGGAAAATTTATTGTTAATATTCTCATTGAAACCAAGGAAGTGGGGACCTCGCAACATTGTTCAAGTTGTAATGGACAATGCCAAGAATTGTAGAGCTGCAGGGTTGTTGGTTGAGGAACGATATTCACATATCTTTTGGACACCTTGTGTGGTCCACTCACTCAATCTTATGCTACAAAAGATTGGGAATAAAATTTCTTGGATTACAGAATTGTATGAAGAGGTTGAGGACATTCAGATGTTCATCACCAACCACCACTTGTCTCAAGGGACCTTTAGATCATTTTCAAAATTTTAGCTATTGAAGGTAAGTGAAGTAATATTTACATTTTTTGTTTTCATAATTTTCTTGTGTATTCTAATTGAAATTCTTCTTTAAAGTTTGTTTTTAAATTATAATTATTAGTTTTTAAATTTTAATTTGTAATAGGTTGCAGAGACCCATTTTTCCTCTAACACAATCATCTTGAGGAAACTTGTGAAAGTTAGAGAGCCACTTTCTAGTACGGTGATTAGCCAAAATTGGTCTATATGGAGGCAGTAGCACTGAAAGGGAAACAAAAATTAAGAGGATCATATTAGATAACTCAAGGTGGGATCATGTGGAGTATCTCCTTAGTTTCACCTAGCCTATTTTGAGTATGATTTGCTATACTAACATGGACAAGCCATACATTGGAGAAATATATGATGGTATAGACTCAATGCTTGAGAAGATCAAGTGCACCATAAATGCGAAAGAGTAAGACCCTGAAGAGACTTTCTTCAAACAACAATTGTTGAAGAAAGATGGAACAAAATGACAACTACATTACATCTTCTTGCCTTTGTATTGACTCCACAATACTACAGTAGTCATATTCTTTCTGTGCCAGGAAGGCTTCCTCCATATAGATATTTTGAAGTGATCCAAAGGATCTTCATCAAAATTTGAAGTTTCTCATTTGTCTCCAGAATCGGCATCACCAGGAAGAGCTCAGAATCCTGACTCCAATGCAACTCAAACGGAGTCGAACAAAGCTATGAAGCTCGAGTTATGCTTGGTCAAACGTCGGTCAACTCAGGGGCTCAAACCAGAAAAAAGGTCAAAATTCAACATCATCAAAAGTGGCCAAAATTGACATCAATGCGAAGAGCTCGTCGAGAGCTTTCCAACGGCGTTCGTTTCGCGCAAATTGGAGTCCGCATGAAGGAATTATGGGCAGTCAAAGTTTTGGTCAAAATGATGACGTGGCATCAGCAAAAACTTGACACTTGGCGGGACACATGGTATGTGACGTGGCAGGAGTAGTGAGTTGGCATAAATAAGGATTAAACCATAATTATTAGAAGAAAAAAAAACGTATGGTTTAAAAATAAAAAAGAAAAAAAATAATGAGGATTTAGTGGGATTTGATCCCTTAATCCATTCCTTAAAATCCTTTTTCCTTCCCACTCTTCATGAAAAGGAAAATCCCTCCGTATACATAAATCTTTAAATAAGATTTAATTCTCCTAAATATAATAATCCCTATAAATGAGGATCTTAATCCTTTTAAAATTTTAGAAGCCCGTTACATGATAGTTAAGGAGGCTTAAAATAAATTAATGGCTTTAAAATTATATTGGCATCAGTTGGTTTTGATAAAAGCCGAAAACTGAAATCTCTTATTTTTAAATTTTCGCCCAAATATTTAAAATTTGTAATCCTCCAATTTGTTAAAGAGGTTGAAATAAAACCTCTAAGGCCCGATAATAACATGTTAAAGGGCTTTAACGAATTATTGAAGATTTGAGGATTATTTTAAGGGGGGGATTATTGTTTTCATATGTAAAAAAAGGGAGATTTGTTGGTGTGAATAAATGTCTTGTACCTAGCTAATTCATTCACTAGGTAATTAGGGGACATATTCACATGATTAAGTTTACTTAGGAAAAAAATTATTTCTAGAAGTCTTAGTTGGCTTTTCTAGAACTTATCTTATCTAGTTATATTGCATGATTCCTAGGTAGTTAGTTGTCTCATGTCATAGGATTATGACACTTGTCATGATCTTGTCTAATCCTATCTCTCAACCTTTCCTTTATAAGCAAGGCATCTCATGTACACTTGCATTCAAGAAAATCATTCAATCAATATTCAAACATTAATCAATCTTGCATTGTGAAGCAAGCATTATTTCCATTCTCTCTCTTGTGGAAGTGGTTTTGGTCACAACTGTTCTTGGGGGTGTTGGGGAGTCACCATTTACTCCCACAAGATTATGGGAGATTTGTACTTGTATGGGTAATATTGTAAAATCAATTGGTTAGTAACTAATTGGGGTAATATTGGTGTATAAAAAGGGGTAGAAGGGTAGGATGGAAGCTAAGTGTTGATGGGAGAAAGAAATTTCTTGGAGAAATTTTGCTTGATTTCTGTGCTATTTAGGAGGTTGCTCTTGTGCACTTTGAAGGAGGGTTTGTCAAATTTATTTTTAAACCAAGGGGAGATTATGTCAACATGTTGTATTGATTTTCTGGATAAGTAATTGGATCAGTCTACTCATTGGAGAGGGGCCCAGAGACGTAGTTGTTTTTACAACGAACTTCGTTATCAACTTTGTTTGCATCTCTCTCTTTCTCTCATTCTATTTTCATCACTTTGTTATTTCCATTATTTTTATTTATGTTCATGTGTTAATTCTATTGAATCAAGTTGGATTTAAAATTGATCGTTAAGCATTCTTAAAAGCGATTGTCATAGATCCATAAAGCAAATCAAGTTTGGTATCAAAGCTTTGTGTGGCTAGTATTGCAGAATTGGCTGCTAACACGTTCCAGGAAACATCAAGGTGAAAGCGAACTAGAAGAATACAATCCTGAGATCGAAAAACAAAGGACTTCCAACAATGGACGAAATTGAAGCTGGGAAAAACACTGAGCAAGAGCTTGACGATAAGTCTTTTCGGCGAGGCTTTCTTGACATGAAGGCTATGGTGGAAGAGCTTTATGTGGAAAAGAAGAAGCGCGATAAGGGAGATTCTTTGAAGTGAGAAAAGAAGGAAGATCAAAAGGACAAAGGAGGAAAAGATCCAGAAGCTCCATCTCCTCCATCTTCCCCTTCTTCTTCTTCCTCTTCTACTATTGTTAATCCTTTCAAAAGCAAGTCTAAGCCTATTATTAAACTGGATGTAAAATTTGAATTGCCTAAGTACTGTGGTGTGTTAAATGCTGAAAAGTTAGATGATTAGATCCAGCAGGTAGAAGTGTATTGTAGGATTCAAGGCCTAATAAAAGATACTTCTATGATCTAGTTAGCCACTCTCCGGTTGGGAGGTACAGCTCTCACCTGGTGGGAAAGTAGGTCTCAGGAGGAAATTGATTGCCATGGTAAGGTCAATATGACTTGGATGGAATTTGTTGCTGCCCTTAAAAAAGAGTTTTATTCTTTAGGTTATATGCAACAGTTAACAATGAATTGGAAAACCTTTAGGCAAGGTAAGGGTTAGTCTGTCCAAGATTACACCCATGAGTTTAGAAAACGGGCTATTTCTTTAAATGTTCCATTGTATACTCAGGATACACTACTTAAGTACATAGGTGGTTTGTATTCTTATATAATACATACTATTCTAATGTTGAGTCCTAATAATTTGGACGAAGTGTCAGTCCAAGCTACTCATTTAGAGTGAATGGGTAAGAACACTTTCAGTGATAATTTCTCAAAGAAACCATCTTAGTCTGAGGGGATGTCTAAGGGTAAAGACAAAGACAAAGATAAAGGAAAAGGGAAGAAGACAACTACAATTAATCTAAGGAGGGTGATAAGCCTACATGCTCCCATTGCAAGAAAGAGGGGCATGATAATTCGAAGTGTTGGAAGTTGCATCTCAAATTGAGGCCGAAAAATATGGAGGCAATAAAGGCAAGCAAAAGACTGTTGCAGTGATTCAACAAGATCTTGGATCTGACTTTGGAGATGAAACTCAGATTGTTGCTGCTGGGGTCCAAGGTAAAGGGAGAGGTATAATTCTCTCTTTTGATGCAAATGTTTCTAATGCAAATGCAAGTACAAGTAAAGTATCTACTCCTAAATATGATAAACAACATAATGAATTGTTTCATATTCGAGTTGTAACTAAGCACACTAAGATTGACACACTGTTTGATACGGGTTCTCAAGTCAACTTAATATTTGAAGAGGTGGTAAAGAAACTTAATCTAACTACAACACCACATCTGAAGCCATATCCACTTGGATGGGTTTGCAATGATGCTCAACTGCAGGTAACAAAACAATGTAAATTGAAATTTGCTATCACTGCAAACTTTGTTGATGAGGTAGAGGTAGATGTTGTTCCTCTGGATATTTGTGGGCTTGTGTTAGGGAGTCCTTATATGTATGACAGAAAATAAATCTTTTATACTGGGGAGAAGAAGTATCATCTCTTTAAGGATGGGATAGAATACATTGTACGTGCACACAAAGTTAAGACTAATCTTGCACTAGTTAATGCTGGTCAGATGAAAAGGTTGGTCAATTCTAGTAAGAACTTTGTATTAATGCTTGTAAAACCCAAAGAGGATGAAAAAGCTGAAGCATTTAAAGGGTGTGATCCAAAGCGTAAAACTGAGATGGTCAAAATAGTTTTTGCTTATGATGACTTATTTCAGGAGCCAAAGGGGTTGCCACCTAAGAGAGAGATACAACATGAAATCCAGTTGTAGCAAGATGTGCCTCTTCCAAACATCGACATGTACCATTTTTCAGTTTTACAAAATGAGGAAATCAAAAAGCAAGTTTAGGAATTGGTGGAAAAAGGATTCATCCGTCCTAGTACATCTCCTTGCGGTTCTCCAATTGTGTTGGTTCCAAAGAAGGATGGGTCTTGGAGAATGTGCATCGACTATCGAGCCCTGAACAAGATAACGGTAAAGAACATGTATCCTCTTCCCTGAATTGATGATTTACTTGATTAATTAAAACATGTAGTTTATTTCACTAAGTTAGACTTGCGTAGTGGATATCATCAGATAAGAATTGCAGAAGATGACATTTGGAAAACTTCATTTAATACAAAACAGGGACTGTTCGAGTGGTTGGGCATACCCTTCGGGCTTTGCAATGCACCGGCTACATTTATGAGAGTCATGAATGATGTCTTTTGTCATTTTGTTTATGATTTTGTCATAGTCTATTTCGATGATATTCTTGTATTCAGTCGAACTTGGAAAGATCACGTAATTCATGTAAATAAAGTTTTTGATGTATTGAGAAAAGAAAAACTCTT
This sequence comes from Sequoia sempervirens, assembly GCA_007258455.2. NCBI lineage: Eukaryota > Viridiplantae > Streptophyta > Pinopsida > Cupressales > Cupressaceae > Sequoia > Sequoia sempervirens. The sequence goes on from VDFB02083304.1 coordinate 44,291, forward strand.
TGTAAAGATGTCTAAATGCGAATTCGCTAAGACATCCTTAGTGTACTTAGGTTATGTCATAGGTGGTGGTCAATTGACCCTGTGAAGGTCGAAGTTATTGTAAAATGGCCTAAGCCAAGTATAGTTATTGAAGTCAGAAGTTTCTTAGGTGCAGTCCAGTACTGGAGAGAGTTCATTGCAAACTTCTCTTACATTGCATCACCATTGCACGCATTGACTAGTACGAAGACAACTTTTCAGTGGGGAGGTCCACAACAGAAGGCCTTCAACACTTTGAAGGAAAAGTTGAGCACAACAACAGTTCTGGCTTTACCAGATTTACACCAACCGTTTGAGATCGAGACGGATGCAAGTGGATTTTCCATGGGAGTAGTGCTAATGCAAGGAGGTAAACCAATCTGCTATCACTCTGAAACCTTTTCAGGTGCAGTTATTAACTATCCTACTTATGATAAGGAACTTTATGCATTAGTTCAGAGTGTTAAAAAATGGAAACACTACTTAATGGGGAAAGAAACTGTAATCCACACTGATCACCAACCACTTCAGTATTTGCATTCACAATCTAAACTACAACAAAGTAGGCACTTTAGGTGGATGGGTTTTCTTCAACAGTTTCATTTGGTAATTAAGTACAAGAAAGGTGCCCATAACAAAGTAACAGATATGTTGTCTAGGCCTCCTGTTATGAATGCTTTGATTATCCTTAAAGGTAGTTCCATGGTACATGAAAGTTTTCAGGAACATTATACTAATGATGAAGACTTTAAGAAAATCTATTCAGCTCTAATTGCATGAAAACATGTAGAAGAGAAAGATTACTATGTGCAGGATAAACTTTTGTATCACTTGGGAAAGTTATGTATTCCAAAAGATAAACAAGCGCAGGTAATCAGAGCACACACCTCATTGATTGCAGGACACTTTGGGGTAAGCAAAACAATGACTCAATTGCAAAAGTATTGTTACTAGCCTCGTATGCAAGAAACTGTATCTAAGTATATTAGAGGTTGTGTCATGTGTGCAACAAGTAAACCTAGCAATAGGAAATTGGGGTTGTACACGCCTCTACCTATACCATCCCATCCATGGGAAAGTGTGTCAATGGACTTTGTCGAGGGGTTACCTATGTCTAGGAAGGGACTTGACTATCTGTTTGTAGTAGTTGATCGGTTCAGCAAAATGTGTATTCTAATGCCTTGTAAGAAATAGGTCATTGTTGAACTGATAGCTCAGATGTACTTCCAATTTGTATGGGTTCATTTTGGGTTACCTACTTCTATTGTATCGGATTGAGTTTCTCGATTCCTAGGGGAATTTTGGTCAGCTTTGTGGGGACTCATGGACACCAAACTAAAGAAGAGTACAACCTTCCATCCGCAGACCGACAGACTGATAGAGGTAGTAAACAAGACAGTTGTGTATCTGCTCAGAGGTTACTGCAGCAAACATCCCAAGCTATGGTATGAGAGTCTTCATTATGTGCAGCATGCTTACAACCATGTGGCACACTCTTCTACAAAGAGGTCTCCTTTTGAGACTTGCTTCGGTTATGTGCCCAAAACACTAATGAATTTTTCTTTTGGGAAAGATGATGTTGAAGATGGACGCCGTGATGCAGAGAAGGCTTTAAAGTTCATCTAGAAAGTCCAAGCAATTCTTTAGGCAGTGGAAGCATAGTTGGAGAAGAGTCAAGCCAAATACAAGGCTCGACATGATAAGCATCGCAGTGATCACCATTTCCAGGTTGGAGACAGAGTTTGGTTACATATCAACAAGGAAAGAATGCAAGGTGAAGGAAGGAAGCTCAAGCCGATTCGGTATGGTCCCTTTGAGATCTTCGAAAAGATCAGAACCAACGCTTTCTGCCTTAATCTTTCTCCATACATGCACATCTATTCAGTTGTCAATGTTGAGAATATGAAGTTGTATGAGCCTCCAATGATACTGGATGAAGACACAGACATTCAGGTTCCATTAGTTGATGATCTTTCACGGGAGTACATGTCAGAGTTTCCAGAGGATGTCATCGTAGACAGAAAAATCAAGACTTCACAAAGAGGTGAAGTTGAGTACCTCAGAGTGGGACGGAAGGGGATGAATCCAAGCAAGGCAAGATGGATGGAGATTTGTAAATTGAGGGAACTTTACCCTCACTTTTCTAGTAACCAGCTTTCAAAGGTCCAAAAGCTCTCCAGTGGGGAGGATTGATCCAGAGGATCTTCGTCAAAATTTGAAGTTTCTCATTTGTCTCTAGAATCGACATCACCAGGAAGAGCTCGGAATCCTGACTCCAACGTAACTCAAACGGAGTCAAATGGAGTTATGGAGCTCGAGTTATGCTTGGTCAAACGTCGGTCAACTCAAGGGCTTAGACTAAAAAAAGGTCAAAATTCAATATCATTAAAAGTGGTCAAAGTTGACATCAATGTGAAGAGCTCGTTGAGAGCTTTCCAATGGCGTTCGTTTCGCGCAAATTGGAGTCCGTATGAAGGAATTATGGGCAGTCAAAGTTTTGGTCAAAATGATGATGTGGCATCACCAAAACTTGACACTTGGCGGGACACATGGCATGTGACGTGGCAAGAGTAGTGAGTTGGCATAAATAAGGATTAAACCATAATTAATAGAAGAAAAAAAAAACGTATGGTTTAAAAATAAAAAATTAAAAAAAATAGTGAGGAGGATTTAGTGGGATTTGATCCTTTAATCCATGGCTTAAAATCCTCTTTCCTTCCCACTCTTCATGAAAAGGAAAATCCCTCCGTATACATAAATCTTTAAATAAGATTTAATTATCCTAAATATAATAATCCCTATAAATGAGGATCTTAATCGTTTTAAAATTTTAGAAGCCTGTTACATGATAGTTAAGGAGTCTTAAAATAAATTAATGGCTTTAAAATTTTATTGGCATCGGTTGGTTTTGATAAAAGCCAAAAACTGAAATCTCTTATTTTTAAATTTTCACCAAAATATTTAAAATTTGTAATCCTCCAATTTGTTAAAGAGGTTGAAATAAAACCTCTAAGGCTCGAGAATAACATGTTAAAGGGCTTTAATGAATTATTGAAGATTTGAGGGTTATTTTAAGGGGGGATTGTTGTTTTCATATGTTAAAAAAGGGAGATTATGGGAGATTTGTACTTGTATGGGTAATATTGTAAAATCAATTGGTTAGTAACCAATTGGGGTAATATTGGTGTATAAAAAGGGGTAGAAGGGTAGGATGGAAGCTAAGTGTTGATGGGAGAAGAAAATTCCTTGGAGAAATTTTGCTTGATTTCTGTGCTATTCAGGAGGTTGCTCTTGCACACTTTGAAGGAGGGCTTGTCAAATTTCCTTGTAAACCAAGGGGAGATTATGCCGACATGTTGTACTGATTTTTTGGAAAAGTAATCGGATTGGTCCACTCATTGGAGAGGGGCCCAAAGACGTCATTTTTACGACGAATTTTGTTATAAACTTTGTTTGCATTTCTCTCTCTTTCTCTCATTCTCTTTTCATCACTTTGTTATTTCCATTATTTTTATTTATGTTCGTATGTTAATTCTATTGAATCAAGTTGGATTTAAAATTGATCGTTAAGCATTCTTAAAAACAATTGTCATAGATCCGTAAAACAGATCATGAAGTGGCTAAAGGGTACAAGGAAGGATTCATGAGACTCTTCCCTGATCCTGAATTGTGAGGTGTAGTCACAAATGAGTTCATTAATTTTGTGTACTCAAATGGTCAAGGTGTTGATGCTCTTCGTGATAGGTTCTTAAAGGATGCTCATAGTTGGTGGTACTTCATGGATAATACTTCCAACATTTGCAGCCCCTTGCAATCAATTTTTTATCACAAGTAAGTTTAATAAATTTTTATATTGTAGTTTTAAAAGTTTCATTTATTATTTTTTAATTTGTCTTCATAGGTTGCTTGTTCATTTGTATGTGAGAGGAATTGGAGCACATATTCTTTTGTCCACTTAGTAAAGTGCAATAAATTGCTCTCAAAATGATAGAACTTAGTATATGTGCATTCCAACTGGCGTCTCCTTTCACACAAACAATGTGACTATAAGGAAGGGGAGATGAAGTTGTGGGATATAGAGCCAAAGGATACTGATTTGGATGTTTCCTCTTCCCACCATATTACATATGAGGAGTCAGATATCTAGTAGCAGCATGGGTACGATTGTAGTGCCAATAACAGTGCCATTGACACTGCTTGTGATTCATCTAGTCTTCCTACATCATCTATGGCGGTTTTTTTTGTTTATATGACGTTATGTGATATTCTAATCCCAATTCATGCTTCTAGGCTACACAAACAGACATATATAAAATTTTTACATGTTTTTTGTACTAACGAACCCAAAACCCAAAATTGTTTTTAGCCAAACCAGAAAACCAAACTCCCAAACTTGAACCAGAACCAGTACCAGAACTAGCTACTTATGTTTGCATCATAACCTTTTGAGTGTAGGACAAATTTGTAGTGAAGGATATAATATTATGTTTCAAGACAATGGCTATGAGATCAAAAAGGCTCTGGAACTGTTTATCAACTTAAGGGTACAAATGGTCAATGCTTTATGACTTAGATTAATGAAAGTTGGTTTTGGCATATAAGAATGTGTCACATCAACTTTGATAACCTAGTGAGGATCAGTTCAATTCAAGCTGTGAGAGATCTGCCAAAGATTACAAAGCCTATCAATGCTATCTGTAAGGAATGTCAAATTGGGAAACAAGCAAGAAAGAGTTTCAAAGTTAAAGAACAATCTAGTACCGGTCCTTTGGAGTTGGTGCATATAGATCTTTGTGGACCTACCTGAATCAGAAGTTTTCAAGGTGATAGGTATTTCATACTATTAATTGATGATTATTCGAGAATGACTTGGGTTACTTTTCTCAAAGAAAAATCAGAAGCTCTAGATAAGATTAAGACATTAAAGCTATGGTTTAGAATGAAATGGATATGAAAATAAAATGTTTAAGATCTGACAGAGGTGGAGAGTTCACCTCCAGTGAATTTAACACCTTTTGTGAAGTTCATGGAATAAAAAGGCATCTATTAGCCCCTAGGACTCCTTAGAAAAATGGAGTGGTTGAAAGAAAGAATAGGATTGTTTAAGAAGCAACAAGGACCATGATGAAAGAAGAAAACCTACCGAAGGTCTACTGGAGAGAAGCAATTCATACTGCAATGTATATTCTTAACAGAGCACAAGCAAGGACAAATAGTTCAAAGAATCCCTATGAGTTGTGGTATGGAAGAACCCCTACTGTGAAATATTTTAGAATGTTTGGAAGCAAATGCCATATTAGAAGAGATGAAGAAAACTCAGGAAATTTTTTTTACACAATTTGATGAAGGAATTTTCCTTGGATGTTTTACAAAAAGCAAGGCTTATCAGTGCTACAACAAAAGGATGAAAAAGATTGAATTGAAAGTGCAAGTGTCAAGGTAGATGAATACTTACACAAAAATTTAGTGATGATAGATAATATAAGTAGATGAGTCCTCTTGCAGAGAAGAAAAGAAAGATGATGGTAAGGAAAAATAAGTGAAGGTTAAGCATGAAGAAGCTCAAGAAAGGATCCCTAAAACCCCTAAGTATGTGTAGAAGAATCATTAAGAAGATTGGATCATTGATGATAAGAGTAGAGGTGTGTTGACAAGAAGGAAGGCTGCTATTATAGAAGAACAAGTAAATTTACATTCCAAAGTTGAACCTAAAACAGTGATTGAAGAATGCAAAGATGAATTTTGGATCAAGGCTATGGAAGAAGAGCTGGTGTAGATTGAGAAGAATCAGACTTGGGAACTTGTCCAAATACTGGCAAACAAGAATGTGATTGGAATGAAGTGGCTGTTCTAAAACAAGCTGAATGAGAGTGGAGAAGTGGTGATAAACAAGGCAAAACTTATATGTAAAGGTTACTCACATGTAGAAGGAATATATTTTGAGGAGACATTTGCTCCGGTGGCAAGAATGGAAGCTATTAGGATGTTTTGGCTTTTATAGCACACAAGGATTTCAAAGTTTATTAGATAGATGTGAAGTCTACATTATTAAATGGTGAGCTGGAAGAAGAGGTTTATATTGAACAACCAGAAGGCTTTCAATTATCAGATAATCCTGATATGGTCTATAGATTGAATAAGGCATTATATGGATTGAAACAAGCTCCTAGAGCTTGGTATGCAAGATTAGATAAGTACTTATTGCAACAAGGTTTCAATAAAGGTACCACAGATAGTAATATTTATTTCAAAGTTGAAAAAGATCAAATTTTGATTGTAGTTGTGTATATTGATGACATAATTTTTGGAGGAAATGAAGTTATGTGCAAGAGATTTGTAGAAGAGATGCAAAATGAGTTTGAGATGCCTATCTTTGGGGAGATGAATTTCTTCCTTGGACTTCAAATCAGTTAGATAGAAAAAGGTATATTCATTTCACAATCAAAATATGTCAAGAAAATTTTGAAGAAGTTTGGGACGGAAGACTCTAAACTTGTATGTATTCCCATAGTTACTAGTTGCAAATTGAGTAGGAATGAAGAATATCCTAAGGCTTATTAGAGCAAGTACAAATCAATGATTGGAGGACTGCTTGGAGGAATGCTATATTTAATTGCTATTAGAGTGGATATCATGCATGTAGTTTGTCTTGTGGCTAGATTTCAAGAAGATTCCAAAGAGTCACATGTGACATTAGTGAAGAGGATATTCAGATACTTGAATGACACTCGAGAACATGGTTTGTAGTATCCAAATGATACTAATTTCTCTCTGAGTGCTTATACAGCTGCAGATTGGGTAGGTTGTGTGGATGACCAGAAGAGTACAAGTGGTGGTGCGTTCTTTCTTGAAAGAAGATTGGTGTCTTGGCTAAGTAAGAAGCAAGATTCAATGTCATTATCTATTGCAGAGGTAGAATACATTTCTGCAGCGTCATACTGCACACGTGCTATTGATGAAGCAAACTTTGAAGGATATCAGAGTGGTATATGATGAACCTATTTCTATCTTTTGTGATAATACAAGTGCTATCAATATTTTAAAGAATTTGGTGATGCATTCAAGGACAAAGCATATTTCAATCCGATATAACTTTTTGAGAGAGAAGTTGGCAGAGAATGAGGTAAAGTTGGAGTATGTGCCCACTAAGGATAAAGTTGCTAATATCTTCACAAAAGAATTTCCTAAGGATACTTTTGAGTATCTTCAGGAGAAGTTGGGGGATATTACCCCACCTTATAACTAGATGCATAAAGGTATGCATTAGTCTAGTAGATTTCAAAATTCATTGTTTGTTCTGGATTGATGTTGGATGCTACCTCTCAGGGAGAGTAGGTAGTGGCATTTTTGGTTGTTGCAGTCAGGGGGGGTAAGTGTTGTTGTAGGTTGGTGTTGTCATTTATCAACTGTGTCAAAGGATATGTGTAGTGGTTGCTGGTTGGTATAGTTTGTTGTGTACTCCTAAGGGGGGGTATGTAGAGCAGTAAAAAGAAAAAGATGTTGCAGAGCAATGGTGAGCACATATATGTATGATTGATGTCAAAGGGAGAAAGATTTGTTGCCCCTTGCCATTGATGTCAAAGGGGGAGAGAGTCATGTGAAAAAGAAGAGATTAAGCAAAAAAGGGGGAGAGAGCTATGTGAAAGAGGGAGGGGTGATCCCACAATACTGGTTTACAATTTTTGGCCAAAATGGACACTGAACTGATTTTTTTTTTAACTAAATCTTCACTTTTGGGAACCTATAGTGGCTAAACCGTGAGGAATTTGAAGATGATGCAAAATAGTGATTTGTGACATTTTGTCTGTAGATTCTAAATATATTTTTTACAAAATTTTTGGAATCAGATTGCACTTCTTTTTCCATCTCCTTCAAAAACTAGTTTTTCAATAAACACCATTTTTAAGGAGTGATGCTCATCGTATACAACATAACCTTTTTTCTATGAAGGATAAAATTCTAATTTTTTTGAATTTAGATTTGTAACTATGATATCTAGCGCTTTCATTTAGTTTTGTAGTGTTTTATTGAATATTTTTTACTTAATCAAGTTTCAAGTCAAACTAATTACAATTCAGACATAGGCGTACTGTATACAACATAACTTTTTTTTCTATGTATCAAAATTCTTTTTTTTTTTGTTGGATCAAGGACTTAAATATCTAGTGCACTGATATTTTTCAATTTTTGTTTTGATAATCTACTATTTTTCCACGTGCAGAACAAAGCTTGATTTTTCAGTGGAAAACCTACATTCACAAGAAATAAAAAATAAATATAATAATAAAATTAAATTTATTTAAAATTATACTTTTTGGGAAGCTTATAATAAGGATTACATACTTACAAAAAGTAAATTTTAAATGAATTCATTTGATCCCCCAAAAGATAAATCAAAAGTGGTTTTTATCAACATTTTGATAGGTGTAAAGGAGACTGCGTTATAGGTATGGTTTAAAACTAGTGGGGTTCTATCCAAGGGGGTTTGATCTAAGGTGTTTCAATCAAACCCTTTTCAATTGGAATCCTTTAAATGGATCTTTTCAAAGCTTAAATCATTATATTTTCTAAAAATATGTGATTTCAACAAAAAATAGAATCTCTCAGAAATTGTAAACCAGTATTGTGGGATCACCCAAAGAGAATAGAAAGAAAAAGTGTTGGTATGGAGTAGTGTGTTGGTGATCAGAGTGGTTGTGTTTGTTGTTGGTGGTTTTTCACATCATGTGTTGCCATCAATGACAAAGGGGGAAATTTTTATAAGTGTGAGAAGTTTGTGTTGTCATTGATTTCAACAAAATTATGGTGTTTCCATTGATGTCAACAAGTTGATAAGGAAGTTTTCGGAAGTCTATGTTATTGCATTGTTGCTTTGATTAGTTGCATTATGTTGTCATTAGCAAAGTCGCTTGTGTCAACCTCTGGTGTTGCTTTGATAAGCTTCTATTTGTGGATGTTGTTTCGTTAAGTTGTTGTGTTGCAGTTGGTTTGGTGATGATAAGGAAGTGTTAAAGATGATGAGGATATGTCTCTGGTGCTTGGTTTTCAAGTACTTTTGAGAAAATTTGAATAAATGAGTAAACAATGTGGTTGAGAGGTGCTTTGGCCTACAAAGTAGTCTTCTGGTAATTTATCCACATTTCTTCTATGTTGAAGATATTCTTGTGGAGTTAGGATATGTTGATCGAAGAAGTTCAAAGTGTGTTAAAGTGTTGTGTGTGGTTTGCGAGTCATCTTTGGATCAAAGGAAGCAAGTACTTAATTGCTTAATGGTGTTAACATAGGTTCAACCAACCTTGGGTTTTTACACTAATTACGGATATGCTTCGGTATTTGTGAAAGCATGAAGTAGCATGTATGAGTGTATTTGGGTCCGAGTTAAGGTGTGTTATGGTTTTCTTTCATTCCTTTTCAACGTGGGAATGCTTATTGTTGACCTAATTTAAATTTGTATGGTTGAGGTGCATAGCCAACCTTGTTAATTGTTTTCAAGGTTGAAGATGGTATAAATTATGTTTGAGTTGATGGAGAATTATGGTGTGTAAAGTGTGTGATGCGAAGTGCAGATCTATGAAGTGTGAAAGTGCAAAATGTAGTGCAAACTTAATGCCTAAAACTACTAGAAGCAGTGAGCAGAAGGCGTCTACATTCTACAGAGAGTGCAAATGTGCTGGTGATGTTGTGGTGGATCATCTATTGCTTTGAGATATATTTCTCATTTTAACAATCTTTTTTCTTCTTCTTACTGATCTGACAGTGAGCCCTTCTTTTCTTTTGGGTAGTGAGACCTCCGACAGTGAGCCTATTATATTCGGTGTTGCAATTACTTTATATTGTGAGCTAATCCTCACCGTGGTTTTTCGCTTCTTGGGATTTCCATGTAAATATGGTGTTCTCATGTGTTTGGATGTGTTTACATTACTACTTCTCATGTTTACATTCTGCTAAATCATGATAATGGTTTAATGGTGGTTAAGGGTTTAAGGTTTAATACAAATCTGAATGTTAGTGAGGGTTTTGATGTTTTAATGTACATCTGATACACCCTCCCACCTCTCAGTTGTCTCGTGCATTCAACAACCTTATTGTTGGAAGTGGTCAATTCATTACATGTTGTTAGAGCATTCATTTATGTTTCAAATCCCAAATATTTCCTCGTCACCTTTTTTTGGATATTTTCTTAACTTAAAGTTTCTCGAAAAATATATATTTAGTATGTTTTTGTTAAATCTTATACTCAATTGAGTCCATAAATATTATTTTGTGAGATATTTAGTGAGGCTCTTACATTCATCACAGGTTCTTGAGTGTTGTCAAAAAAAGTGGGAAAAGAGTTCATTTAGGAGTTTGGTTGGTTCTAGGAGAATTTATCATCTTGTTGGAGGTCTTGTAGAGGGCCTGGGCCCATGAGGTTGTGAATCAATCTTGTACTTGATTTTAAACACTAAGAGTTTACTCAATTTTTTTAGATTTTTGTCATATAAGGGGTTTCTTCATGGTATCTTTACCTCTCTATAATGTTTTTTTCATTATTATATACCATATCTTGTTACAATTTATTTACTTATAGTTTTTAGTCATTTTACTCTCAATAGTTGGTGATCTAGTTGAAGAATATCTTTTGTTGTTTATGGAGGATACACCATTGTTTTAGATCTTCTAAATAAAACCAAACCAAAAATGGTAACCTTAAAGGAAAATTTTGGTATTAAAGTGTTGGATAAAACTATTGGCAAGTTCAGCATATGAGTGAATGGAGCTATGTGACAATGAATACAACCATTGAAGTGTATAATAATTTATTGTACACTAAAATTATTTGGTAAGAAAATGATCAATATACATATAATCAAGGAAATCAACACCATAAGGCCTAAGTTTGCTCATGAGATCCTCATTGTCAGTAAATATCTCAAAATGTGTAGCCACAAACCCATGGGAAATAGATATTGTAAGATGTCAATTACGATTAATCTCACTAGTAATATCCTTTGTACTTAAATTTAATATTGTCACTCTACATTGAATGTTATTAAGATGCCTTATGATTGGATAAATAATAGATTAGTGTATATGGAGGTAGGGATGAGAATGTAAGTAATGATACCTAGTAGGTATAAATAGGTTGGAAATTATTGAGGGGAAATTATAGTATGAAAATTATGAGAAGCTATACTAAGGTGATGTTGTATATGCAAATTAGTAATTAGAAAGGAACTAATAGTAGAAATACCATTATAAGATAGATGGAATGTAAATATGAAACAAGTGGGACGTGTGTTGGTGTAAATAGGTGTTTTACCTATCTAGGTCCTATTTACATGTTAAGTCCACTTAGGTCCTAGCTTCTTTTTCTTGAAGTCTTAGTTCTCTAGATAAGATCTAATCATATCTTATCTAGTTAGCTTTTATTTAATTCTTGTGTTCTAGGTCATTTAATGATGGCTCATGTCACTTCATTATGATAGTCAATTAATACAGATACTTCATTACACCTTGCATATATAAGAAATGAATCATATGTACATTGTAACCTATTCAATATGAAAATCTTGTATCCATAATCATAGCATGATATTTCTGCCATTTCTCCCTTGTAGAAGTTAGTTTGTCTTGTAGGTGATCCTAGAGTATTGAGGAGTTCAACATAAACTCGTACATGGTATTAGAGCTTCAATATTGTAGAATTCTTCCTAGATCCGAGGAATCAATATTATCATGAAAATTTTATTGGGTGCGAGTTAGGGTTTCGAGGATCTCACCGTTGAATCCAAGGAGTTAGAGAAAGTTAGGTTTTCCTTTCGTTTCATCGAATTTCATCATATATTATTTGATTTATAGGGGTTTCATATTGGTATATGGTTTCTAGATCTAGGAGGTAGCTGGATTTTTGGAGCACTTTAGGCCAAAATTGTCCATGCCATTGCATCCGAAAGGCCTAAAAACCCCAAGATTGACTGTCAATTCACCAAAATTGGGAAACTTACCTCGGGATTGAAAAATATCCCCTCTATTTTTTATATAGTTACAATCATCATAATATTGCAAGCATAATTTTTTTTTGCAGTTAGTACATTTTTTATTTTAAATTTTCTAAAAATTTTAAAAACTTGTTGAATTTTTTTTAGGAAATTTATTCAAAAAAAAAAATGTTATGGTTTGCAAATTGTAGCTTGTAGACCTATACGTACCCACAAGGGTATGCAGGAGGGCCCCACATTAGCATACTCGGGTGCTATCTTGATACCACATGGCACAAACTTGGCCTCACCACACTATCCTCATTGATAGGCGACTGATATTTTAGATTGACATTAGCTAAATTATCTTGTGTTCTTATTTTTTCATAGATTGAGGACACAATGAGGGATGATAGGTATAGCTGAATGACATGTCTTGAGATCTCATCTAGACTTCATCTACTTTTGTATCCGGGGGTGCTTGTGAATCCATAGATTTGGCTCCTTGTGATTAAGTGTAGCAAGATATACATCGTCTTCCAAAGATGGCTTCTTGGGATGAGTACTTGACAAACATTGTTGGTTTTTTTTCTGAGTCACACATTTCAGATTTGGGAGAAATCATTGATTACATTCATCTTCTCTTTGATGGAGATGATCCTTCTTCAGTTGTTGTGAGTGAGTGCTTTGACCATCTTGTTCATTCGCTACATGATCATCCTTTGTAGTTTGAGATGAGTGTGGATTCTTTTGGATAACATTTGAATGAGGCTTCTCTGTCTTAAGAGGAGGTATCTTTGTCTTTGGATTGCGTTCTACAATCGTTTCTAGGAGGTCTTGTTCGGCCACCTTCTTCTTTGATTGGGCATGCACTTGATTTGATTGTGACATCTTCATCTACCTTAGACATGGAGACACTTAAGCATTCTTCAGAGACATTACCTATCATTTTTCTTTCTGCATCTTCCTATTTGGAATGGGAACCATTCCCTCATTTATACTTGGTATATCTTCTTCCCAAGGGGAGACACATTGTTTGTAGGAATTGGATAATGTTTTCTTCAAACACTTACCATTTTTGCAGGATAGTACACATTGAGGGGGGTTGCATGGTCCTTCATCTTCTCTCTTATGGGGAGTCTTTTTCCTCAAATGGGGTTTTGTCCTCATGCATCATTGAGATAAGTTTTTTCCCACTGGGTTTTTTGTTTTTCTCCGTTTGTGAGAAATTGCATTTGTATATGTACTTGAGTATCTAACATGGCCTCATAATTATGACCCATCTTTGTGTAATTTGTGTAAATACTCCGTAAGTTGTACTTAAGGGGGGTTGTTGGTGTAAATAGGCATTTTACCTATCTAGGTCCTATTTACATGTTAAGTCCACTTAGGTCATAGTTGTTTTTTCTAGAAGTCTTAGCTTTTTTAGATAAAAGGCAAAAAGCCTAAAATATTATTAATAGTATAAACATTTTGAAGATACATATATGGAGCATAGAAAATTACAAAGGAAAGATGGCTAGCAGACCAAAACATAAATAAAAAAATACCCCATATACCAGGTACTTTACGCTTTGAGGCCAAAATTGAACAGAACAAAAGCCTCATATCAGAAAATAGGGAAAAGTATAAAGAGAGTAAATTTTATGTAGGAGATTAAGTGAGCTCCTCACACCATTTCAGGGGTGGCGTCGAAGACCACTATCAATTGAAGATCATACATTGGCTCTAGATTGTTAACCTTCTTTAGAAAACAACTGCCCATGCGCGCTAGAACTTTGTGTTGCACTATTGACATTGTGCGAAAGTGTCCAAGGAATGGTAACCATTCTACTGAAGCGCTATCCTCATGCACATGCTAGAAATCCCACGGCCTCGAGATGCCTACCCCAAGCCTTGCTAGATCCAAGGTAGCCTCAAGCTCGCTTAAGTTATGCTTATTAAACAATCTTGACGTCAGTTCCCCCAACTCCTTTCGTTCTCCTAGATCTAGGAGGAAAGCCACAAAACATGATGCAATATTCGTGTTTACTCTATAGGCGCTTAGAATCCCTTATGAAATCAACGCCAAGTATTATCTTAACCTCTTTTGGGTCCCTACAAGTGGGATGTTTGATTAGCACCTTCAATAGTTGGTTTGAGATATTCCCTACGAAGGCCATATGGCGACTTGAGAATGTGATAGATATGAGAGTGTCTATTTTAAACATGAACTCTAGGCAACTATGAGAAGAATAGTGAGGGTATCATCCTTCCACTTTAAATATAGCAAGCCGCTTCGTCCTCCCACGCAACTGGTGGGAGGGAATAATTGCCAGATTTATTTCCCGTTAAGAGAGGTACTGAAGCAACTCCGAAGTGCTTTTATTACCATTTTTAATAACTGACAACTCATCGTTGGAGTACTATACAACCACTTTGACATTAATGGAAAATCCATTAACACAGCTGGTGAACAGATAAGGCTTGTGCCAAATTACCGCCAAATGATTGATCGTACAAAAGATTGCCAAATATGGTAACATCGAATTGATTGATTAATTAATTAATTAATTAAAGGTAGTAAATGTACATCCCATCAACCATATTATAAAATGCAACAATTTATTCTTTTCAAAGAGTACACGGATGCACCTCACAACCATCTCCATTTTTACCACGTAGTGGGCCCACCAAAAGTCCCATCCAATCACACAACAACGATTATTGGTAAACATTGGAGACTCCCCCAACCTGCACTAGCCCAACACTTGGCTTGATGCGGAAGCAATCGATTAAGAAAAGTGGTCCATGGGCGAAAGTAAAAGCTCAACACCATGTCATTGGTTCTAGCTAATCACACACTAGAGGTTGTTTGCACTACTTAAGAGATGTGCCAGACTGCACCAAATTGACATGTGGCATTGGAGTGTGGGCTAGGCGCTTGAAATGTCCAAGCATCACCAACCACCTGAGTGGGAGCATTATCTGAATTTAGTACCAGCTTTAGGAATAACTTTTTTTTAACCACTTAGTGGACCCACTAAGAGTCCTGACCAATCATGCAACAATAATTATTGGCAATACTTGGGAACTTTCCCATCCTGTGCTAGCACAACAAGTGGCTTGAAGCAGAATCATTTGATTAATAAAGTAGAAGACTTCGCTTACCTTTTATGGTGGTGCAAAAAGTTGCCACGTGGTGTCGCAACACTTCTCGTTATGAACAAAAGCCACCAGACTAGGTGGGAAACTGCTCATATTTGAGAAGCTTTAATCTTGTGCAAAGAGCGGTCTAGGGCAAGAACAAAAACCTAACACCATGTCAGTGGCTCCAGCCAGTCTTGCACTAAGGGTTATTTATAATTCTTAAGGGCTTCACCGGGCTATGCCAAATTGGGACGTGGTATTGGAGTGAGCATGGCAATTAATATGTTCAAACAACACTGACCGCTCGAGGGTGCCACGTGGCGACTCAACGCTTTGCATTTTGCTTTTAGGTCGCCAGGAATGATAGGAACTACGCACCTTTGACCGGTGCAAAAGCTTTGCCGTCAAGGGCTCTCAAACAAAAGCAAGTGCCCACCCAAGGGCCCGCAAAGCTTGGAGATCTAGGTACTTCTAACGGGACTCAACACCACGAGCCCTGCATACCTAAAACAATTATTATGCTAGCTCAATTCCCATTTATGGGGTGCAATTTGTTGTTGGCTATATGCACCAAGGTAGGGTAATAAGCAAGATTTGTTTGATTAATTTGTATTGCCCCAAAATCTAGGTCGCACACAAAAACATTTTCCAGCATGTCTACTACTTTGTTACCCTCTATATAACAATGTGAGAGCTGGTAAGAGTGGAAAACTCGTAACATTTCGAGGTCTTAGTTGATGACATTTAATGACCAATTGACTAAGTTTGTTTTCTCATGCATTGATTATGACCATAGAATCCCCCTCAATCTAGATGTGTTTGATGTCTGGTGACTTCGTGAGTTTCAGACCTGCAAGTAATGTTTGTGCCTCAGCCTTGTTATTTGTACCATCTGATAATTTTAATGCAAGGGTGCTAAATTTTTTTTTTTCTTGGTTCCTCAATATGTAGCCAGCACCAGATGCACCTAGGTTCCCTTGAGAGACCCCATCAAAGTTTAGCTTTTCCACACCCATTGAATGTGGAGACCATACTAGACTATTGAGGTTGGGCTTGTTTTTTGGTAACCATGTTCTTGAGTTTGGGGAATGAATTAACTTCCACTATGAAGATATTTTTGCATCCCATTTTGAGAAGATTTTACTCGAGCCATTTGTTTTATACTCTAGAAATTACTAACTCAAAAATTAATATTTTAATTTTACATATTAGGGGAGAGGACCCAATGGTTGTGCACCCTAACTTCGCTCTTCTAATTATCTTATGTGGAAATTTCAAATCACTCCCAATTTTTTATAGCAGCTTACTTGGCAAGTCCCTTGCTTATAACTTTCATTTTAGGGCCACATCATCAAATATGATGCCACATTAGCATCCTTTTTGTCAAGGTGTCCAAAAAGGCTCCAAAAAAAGTGAGACCAATACTTGTGCATTCACATCATGGGTAGTTGAGCACTGATGTGGCATCACATGATTGGTTACAAGTTCTAGATCAAAGGAATACATTTTGTTTAATTATGGGTAGTCAAGTCACAACTATTGGGCATTATATAAACAACTACTATCACAACTATTGAGCATTATATAAACAACTACTATCACAACTATTGAAACATGCTCAACTATTGGGTCCTCTCCCTTCTTCCACTATATGGTGCTCCTTACGAAATATTCTTCTAAAAGTCTTGGTTGTCTAGATAAGGTCTTATCATATCTTATCCAGTTGGCTTTTATTTAATGCTCGTGTCCCAAGTCATTTAATGTTTGCTCATGCCATTTAATTATGACAATCATTTAATGCTGATTCTTCATCACACCTTGCCTATATAAGAAAGGAATCATATGTATGTTGTAACATATTCAATCTATAAATCTTATAACCATAATCATAGCATGATATTTTTGTTCACCATAATCTCCTACAAAGTGTAGAAGTGGAATATGGAAGGGGAGAGTTGGAGATGGATTTTGGGATTGAAGAATGAAGGAGGCTTATGAATGTCTGGGGAGAGAAGTATCATGGAGAGTTTTAGAGCTTTATCTTTGGACCTATTCATGTAATTGCCTCAAATCTATAAGATTTAAACATTGACATACATGAAGGAAATTAGGTGGGTCCAAATGGTTGGTTATCTTCAATGTTAGCAAGATCCTTCATAATTATTTGAGTTATATTGGAAATATCTCTTATTTCCCTTGTAATGTATTTTTCATGGTCAAAGGAATCATATTCATTCAAGTAAACTATTGTATTTAGATTTAAAATTACATGAGATTTTATTTGATACATTTTTGTAGGTGGATATATTCAATGATTTATCCTAAGTGGATGATTAGAGTTTGGTTGATGCTTTGGCATATAAATAAACGGTGAATCGGAGGAAATGAAAAAAATATGAGTTAAGATTCATATTAGAAATAAAAATAGTAATATTTGAAAATAAGAAACAAAAAGAAGATTCAAAACTTGTGGTAAAGCTAAAAAGATTTAGATTGTTGATGTTCACAAAAATATAGGGATATTGGTAAATGTTATTTAAGTTCCAACAAATGTAAATAATTAACTCAAATCATCCATAAAAATATAATAAAGTGAGTGAAATAAAATAAAAGAAGATTAGAATTTCTTAGCTTGTGATAATGGTAAGAGGTGTAGTTAATTTGGACTGTATCTAAGTGTTTGACAACAAATCCTAAGTTTTGAAAATTTGATCTTGATTATTACTCCTATACCTAATTTATCATTGTCTTCTTTATTATCATATGGAATCACATGTGATTATATCCTAATCTTGTGCAGTTCTATCATGCCCATTATAATTTCTTGTTAGTGTCATCTAACTATGAAATTTATGTTCTCAATTTGATATTTAGTTTTGGACTAAGGTAATGTTACTAAATATCTTCAGGAGTTTGTTGTGCTAGGATTGAATTTCTAAACTTCCTTAACACTTGGTTATATGCCTTTTATTATTTTTTACAAGAATTAGAAAGAATCAAAGACATGTAAGATGTCTTTTGTAGTATCTCTTGATGTAAATATAGAGTAATCTATATGATCTAGCATTCTCAAATGTTGATTGAATGATGAAATCTATATTTTTTTATTACTTATTTGGATATAATGTAGTTACCTAAGAATTTTCTTTATGATAGACGAGGTTTTGAATTCAAATACTTTCATACATTAGCTAACAAACAACAATCTTCTTTTTAAAGTTGAGATAGTTCTAAATGTGTGAAAGTTAAGTTAAGCTAGGATGGTTGAAAATTTGAAATGACAAGTTCATTTCTTTCTATGAGATCAAATAACATCTATTATTCAATCTAGGTTGAAAATTTGATAGGAACCAGGTTAGATCTGTATTAGTAGAGTTGGACTAGTTTAATACATAAGACTAGACTGGGTTTTATTAACTTATTGCTAAAAATATATTGAATTGAAAATAAAAATGACACACATAGACAATGCCAAAATAACCATTAGGTGGATTATATATTTATTTTATTAATTTTTTCAATAATGCTCAATATTTGGTATGGTAAGTGTATACATCATATACTTGCAATACTATATATAAATCTAAAATATTTCATAGAATATTTTTCAAAAGGATTTTATTATGTGAAATATTTTAACAAAGATTTTTGTACAAAATAATTTACAATGTATAAAAATATTTTTATACAATATTTCTTTTGATATCTCATAATTGAAAAAAATAATATAGATTTGTTTCCAAAAATCTTAAATATTTAAGCTGGTAGAAATTTTTTACAGTTTAGCGTGCTAAATTATGTTTCTTCAAATTTACAAGTATTTCACTTTAAATTTAGTAAATATTCTGGAACTTTGTATATAATGTTTCAATCAGAAAGACCAAAATATAAAATAATAATGTGAATCCTACCTATTTACCGAAATTTTAAATAATCTTTTCAGATCATGTATATTTTTCCTACCCATATAAATGAGTGCACTTCACTACAAATATTTTGTGGTGTAAATATATGTGAAAAATGTCAAATAGTTACAACTTATTTTTGACTAACATTCCATGTGTGAATAGACGTTGTGTTTGGAACTGGAGAACCTGCAAAAAGAGATCACACATTTAGAAAAAATGTACAAGTAAGAACTTCGAAATATATGATAATTTAATGTTTATATTTAACAAATTTTTACACCTAGTTTGATTATAAGAAATATTACTTTTATGACAGACATATGAATGGTGAACATTTAGATTTGCTAAATTTTGAGGAGCTCAAATGTCTCGAGACAAAAATCAGTTTCGGTGTGAGGAAGATACGTTCAAGAAAGGTAATTTATAATAGTTTTTAAATTTAATTTAATTTTTTTTAATATTTTTATTATTGCTTAGATTTTATATTTATTTCTATTGTAGTATGTTAGAAAAAATATTTAAATAGAGATAATCAATTTATAATATTGTATATTACTTTAATTAAATTTAAATTGTCTAATAGAGATGTTATGTAAATTTTGCAGGATAAAATCTCCCTTGAATATATTAGATCTCTAAAAATGAAGGTAACATATACTTTTCTTTTAAAGAAAATATTTATATATATCAAACGATTCTATGCTTTTAAAAAGTATTTACTTAAATTGTTACTATTCTTTTGCATCTAGTTTAGAAGGAATAAAATATATTATACATTTCTTTTCCTTAGAATCGCATAATGAAAAGGGAGAATATTTTATGAATTCATTTATTTTTTTAAAGAACTATTGTTGAAAAAATTGATTTACTAGTTGCTCAAAAGAGAAGGTAGAATTATTGAGAAGTGATCAATACCATTCCAAATTAGCGTCCTTGAGGGAACATAGAAATAGTTTTGCCAACAGAGCATCATGGTGAAAAAAATTGATACACATGGCATTAAAAGATGAGACATGTGTCTGCAAATCTCCTCTACCACTATACTTATTGAATTTAGGAATCTCTACCCCTTGAGGGATGGGGGTATTCAAAATAGCAAAAGACAAAGAGCTACGATGATAATATGTTTGAAACATGGGTTGAGAACTAGAACTAGCCAAGTTCACTAACTATGATATCATCTACCCCATGTTCTGTAACAAAGCATTGAGGATGACATTGGTTGATGGAGCATGACTAGTTGCAACACTAGAGCTGGAGGGGTATTAGGTTTTAGATGTAAGAACATTGAAATTCAAGGGGACTTAGTTCACTCTAAGGGTATGTGCAAGATCATGATGGGCCAAAAAGTGGCAATATGATGGGTATGTGGCTGACGACTATCTTTTTACCCAAAATTGATGAAATGAAAGGGTTTTTAAAGGAGATTCTCAACTTTCCACTAATATAAATTATGCTTTACTATAAATTTAATAAGTAATTATTATTCATTTTCTATTTAAATTATGACTAAAGTCCTGATTGATAGGCTGATTGAAAAACATCTATAGCTTTCAATTGGTATCACATTTTTTGAATTCAAAACATGTGTCACATTCTATGCTTCGCATACTATAGGATTAAAAAAAGAAAAATTGAATTTCATGAAGTTTTGATCAAGTTAAGGTGGTTAGATATACGAGTTTTTATATTTTTTAAAAAGTTGTAATAAAAAAATTATAATTAATTATTTACTTAGAAAAAAATTACAAAAAATATGCATCACAAGTGGGGCATGAGTCCTGTACTTATATCTAAAATATTATAAAAAAATATTATCATTTTATGGTGGGTAGATGACACCTACTTATTTTTTCCTAAATTTAAGTACTCATCGATTGAAATTTCAAATTTTCACCAAATAGATTTTTTTTAATAAACCTAGTAGTTTAGAAACTACATTCAATTTGATACAGATTCTATTTTTACATATTTTTGAAATAATATAGATAACTAATTCATTTTTTTACGTCAAGTTGCCTAACTCTTATTTTTCTGAATTTTTGGCCACTTAAGGACATGTTTTTTCTATGATGATCCTACACATACCCCTAATTGTAGTAGTTTCCATGGATGCGGTGGTAGCATTATTAGCAACAAGAATAACAATATAGAAGGACCGATGTTGACCATATGTATAGGAACTCCTAGCATTGAAACAATCAATTGATGACAAATGATTTTGTATTGAACATGTTGGGGGTTACCAAAGACAAAAGTGTATGAAGGGACATGGATTTCTGGGTGATTCCACAATAGTGGTTTACACTTTTTGGAACATCCTGATTTTTGCTAAAATCACATATTTTTAGACAATATAATGATTTAAGCCTTGAAAAGTTCCATTTAAAGGATTCCACTTGAAGAGGATTTGATTAAACCACCTTAGATAAAACCCCCTTGGATAGAACCCTGGTACTTTTAAACCATACCTATAATGGAATCTCCTTTATACCTATCAAAATGTTGATAAAAAACCACTTTTGATATACCTTTTGGGGGATCAAATGAATTCATTTAAATTTAATTTTTTCAAGTATGTAGTCCTTATTATGAACTTCCCAAAAAGTATAATTTTAAATATATTTAAAATTTTATTATTATATTTATTTTTTCTTTTTTTTGTGAATGTAGGTTTTTCACCAAAAATCAAGCTCCTTGTTCTGCACATGTGGAAAAATAGTAGATTATCAAAAAAAAAATCTAAAAAATATCTATTCACTAGATATTAATGTTGTTGATCCAACAAAAAAATAAAAATTGAATTTTGATACATACAAAAAAAGTTGTGTTAGCAAGTAAACCTATGTTTGACTTGTAACTAGTTTGACTTCAAAACTTAATTAAGAATTTTTTTTTAGTGAAACACTATCAAACCAATTGCACACAATAGATATTGTAGTTACAAATCTAAATTAGAAAAAAATATAATTTTATCCTTCATAGAAAAAAAGTTGTGTTAGCAAGTACATGCCACTCTTTAAAAATGTTGTTTACTATTAAAAACTAGTTTTCGAAGGAGATGGAAAAATAAATAAAATTTGATTCCAATTTTTTTTTTTAAAAATAGATTTAGAATCTACAAAATAAATGTCACAAATCACTAGTTTGCATCATCTTCAAATTCTTCATGGTTTAGTAGCTATAGGTGCCCGAAAGTTGAGATTTAGTTAAAAAAATTCAGTTCAATGTCCAGTTTGGCCAAAAATTGTAAACCATTATTGTGGGATCCCCTTCCACAATATTTACAATCCCTCAAAGTAACTCCAAACCTCTACGATTAGAAATAAGTAAATTTCTCAAAGCTTTGAGAGGAGCTACTTGGGAGTATGAGTTTTATTTTATTGAAAAATCTTTGAACTCTCCAAGTCTTACTTCCAAAGAGTGAATTTGATCAATAGGAACCATAAGAGAAGATTCTTTAGCTATGGGAGAGGTTAGTGGGGTATGCATTTGAACTCCAACACAAGGAGGGAAGAAACCAGTAGAGAGTTCCGTGGAGAACTCTTCAAAATCTAGACCTTGACGAGGAGGGTTGAACTGTCTTCTAGACCCCATATCAAGATGTCAATAACTCCTAACTAAGTGCCCTAAGGTAGTAGATTGGGTTAGGAAGCTCATAAAAAACATCACAATGCTCTATCAATACACATCGATAAGAGAGAAGAAATATTTTGATAAAAAGATAAAGGGAAGAATAGGTTCACATTAGGCTCACCAAAATGTAGAGGATATTTGCTACTCCCGAGTCTCTAGGACAATAAGAGTCTACAAGGAGAAAATGATCCTCAACTACCTCAAAGGAAATGCTCAGGTGATAGGCAAAAAGATAAGGAGCTTTTATTGTAATTTATATTTTAGGATAGATTTTGGAAAAAGGACTGCAGGGACTGAAAAAGCAAACTTTAGAGGTCTCAAATCAAGTTAGCTAGCTCTCGGAAAAGGATAATAGCACGACGCATAGACATCCCCACGATGTGTTTTGGTCTCATATGGTTTGAGAATAGAACGTGCTCAAGAAACACACAAAGTCTACTGTCTATCTAGAAACTATAGTCTGAATGTTTTACTAAACTAATAGAATACTAAAATAATAAAAATAACAAAAAGAGAAAACTAACATGCAAGGATTTAAACTAAACGAAATAGAATAATGAGAGAGAAGAGAGAAACAAACTCACAAGAGATCCAATGCTACGCAACCTATTGCAAAGGCGGTTGTCGTTGCACCAAAAGATTGACCTGTGAATGCTTGATACAACCATTGGATTTATACAAGATCCAAGTTCCATAGGAGGTGGTTAAACCATGTCACAAAGCCCAAGCACTGTGTTGGCCCATGCCGAGGAGACCAAGGGCGACACCTTGCAACAATCCCCCTAGCGCAAGCGAGGGGTTCGAACCTGTGGCCTTGGCTCTAATACCAAGTGTTGCAAAGATGACTGTCGTTACACCAAAAGATCGACCTATTAATGCCTGATACAACCGTTGGATTTAGACAAGATCCAAGATCCACAGGAGGTAGTTAAACCATGTCACGAAGCCCAAGCACTATGTTGGACCATGTCAAGGAGACCAAGGCCACCCCTTGCAACACAACCTCTCGCAACACTCTAAATGAACAACCTACACACATAGAAATAAGGAAAAATGTTGGGGTTGTTTCGGGGTTTGCCTCAATCAAACCCTCGTTTTGGGTTTTCCACCTCTATGGAAAACTAAATAGACAAATAGAAAAGATTTTAGATAATAGCTAGATAGATTGACAAGATACAAAAAATGACAAGCGAAAATATTAATATGCTACTTGATATAAAACACAATAATGCAATAAAAAGAGTGAAGATACCTCCCCTTAAGCAAGCTAACAATGTCGAAGGAGAGCATGCAACAGTCTCGATGAGTTGAGAGAGAGCTGAGACCTTGATGTAGAAGCCAAGACATGCAAAAAAGCTTGAGAAAACGATTTAGAGGTGTAGAA
>VDFB02083305.1:0-11858 GCA_007258455.2 Sequoia sempervirens
CAAACAAAGGAGTGTGATCTTGTTGAACAATTAAATAATACTCTTGTAAAAATTTCTCTTTGGGATTTACTTTAGAACTCACCAAATTACCACACTATTCTTCAAACAACCTTACAACAACTTGTAGTTCCTCCTAATACAACTCCAAATGATCTGACAACTTTAATCCATAGCATGCATGTTGACATTACTTTCCATCAACATGAGCTCCACTCTTTGGATGTGCAGAAACAAAATGAAGCTTTCCTGATCATCACTCAATACAAAAAAAATGCATAAAGAGAACTCTTATAGACAATGGTTATGTTCTTAATGTGTGTAGTGTGATTCTTTTGGATAGGCTTGGCATTCATAGATCCACCATTTGACCTGAATCTCTATCTATTAATGGATTTTACAATGTTGCAAAGAAATCACTCAGGGTAATCATTACGCCTCTTACAGTTGGAGTGGTCACCTTAAATACACCAATCTATGTCATGCCTTATGAAATTTCATGTAATATCATCTTAGGAAGATAGTCAATTCATTCCATGAATGGTGTGCCATCCACTCTGCATCACAAAATGAAATACATTTACAACAACAAAGTATACACCCTTGAAATTGACCCTAAACCTTATAGTGTCTTAAAACTTTCCAATACCAAAGAGAACCCCTTGAATACATTAACATCAACCCTACAAGTAGAACCTTCACAAAAAAATTACAACAATATTAAACATCACACGACATTATCAGAAGATGATTGGGGTTCCTTGGATTTTGAGCATGACTTCATGGGTGAATACAAAATCATCCACAAAGATTCAAAAAATGAAAAAGACACAACAACCATATCAACACCAACTTCGGAAGAACTTTCCACAACATCCACCTCAACCACTTTAGACAAAGAAGCAAATTACACAACCACCTTTAATGAACATAATAATGAACAACCACCTGATCCAAAAGCCATGAAAAATATTTATGGAAAAGTTTTTGAGCTTATGAAATGGATTGGATATAGTGGAAAGGGGTGTGGTGCTAATGAACAAGGTATCTACAACCCTATAGACTCCCTCACACAACAAACAACTCATGGTCTCAGTTATTGTCCTGTAATAGAGATTGCCAAACCTCCACCCCCCATCAACAATATCACCCAACACCTTACTAAACCATCCTTAACATCTAGTGCTCTTGAACATCATCCTTCATCAAACATGCAACAAATAATTACATCTTCACTTAATTTCAATGTCATCTCGCAAAATGTTCATGATTCAAATTCGTTAGATTTTATACCTTCCTATAATGGGAAGAATAAAATTTCGCAATCTAGAGACACTTGTGTATGTATGAAATCCACTAATAAGAAAGATGTATCTTTGAAAGAAACCATGAAACCACCTTCTCCTCATGATCAAGAGGTTATCTTGTTGAGACTCCTCCAAGATCACTTGATCACCCTCCCTCCTCAAACTCAAAAGAAATGTTATTCCAAGACTTCATTTTGCACCTATGATAGAGTTCATGGATACTCCACTAATGAATTTAATGCCTTGAGTCATAAAAGACAACACTTTCAAGAGTTTGGTATGCTTCCCTATGTGGGGGCATCTAATTCCTCTAATTGTTGTTTATTTCCACTCTAGCATGTATCTCATCAATCCTTTTGGCTCACCTTTGTCCTACACTTAGTGGGAGGAAAGGAGTTATGTATCCTTATCCTCGTATGTCACTTGTGGTTGCCTCCTTTTGACCAGTCATTGACCTTTCATGAATAAATAAGAGTAAGATTTGGACGTGGATGACATGCCTTAAGTTTTCTCACATATGACATACTCCTCTTTTTCATGACGTAGCTAATCGGAAACAAAGGACTTGTCATAGGGCCTTCCAAGTAAGCTCATATGTCTTCCTCTTTCTCTTCTACTTTAAAGCAATTTCTCACAGAACGATGTGTAGCAATTCCTTTAAAGTGGGGGGCATACAATACCATAATTCATTTGCATTCTTGGTTCCTAGTGTGGCCTTGTCGTTTATGTGATGCATTCATCACTTTTTGGATAACACTAGGTGTGATGTCCATTATAAGTGTGATCTATCTTAGCATATTACATTCCTCTTTGTGGAATGACGTGATGCACTGCATCCCCTAAGTTGTGAATATAAAATTATTTGATTGGTCCTCTCTTGGAGACATTAGACACAATGATCCCTAAGATACTGACCTTGCATGAACTGAACAAGACTCTTTTGAACGTCTTTTACATTTTTTCATTTTTCATTTTGTATTTTGCACCCTTTTGCAACCTTGCATAACACAACTTGCATGCCTGTAGTATCTTTCTTTTTGTTTATGGCATTTTTCCTTGTGGCACCTTATTAAAGTTGTCATGAGGTAAAACTTTGATATGGTTGAGCGGGAATCCCACCTAGTGGCATGACTTTTCCCCGTTGCCACTTTTGTGTTTGTGATTGCATACCAACTAGCATATGTATCTTACCTTTTGAGATTTATCACGCCAGAGTGAGTATAGTTGAGCCTTCTCACCCCACAGACATCCTAAAGCTCTATTGCCCCAAAGTGAGTACATATTTTCTTCTTTTCTAGTTCATTCCATTGCATGATTTTGTATCTTAAGGGCTAGACTTACATATGGATCTCTCTACAATGTCTGCTTTAGTGTGAGTTTGAAGCAATTTCATCATCTCATTAAAGTGGGGGATAAATGTTCAATAGAAAAATGGACCCTCTTCTTGACAAGGGATTAATTCATGATAAAATAGATTTAATGAGGTCTTAATCTAGTGTTGTGAGGTATTTTATACATCCACACTAGGTCTTGGACCCTTGCAAATCAAATAACATGTTTATAATGATGTCTTGTAAAGGTGTTGTAAAGTCTTGTAAAGGACTTTCATGCTTTTCTAGACCTAATAAGCTCATTTTTCCCTAATTCAACATTATAAAATGTGTTTAATAACATCATTGCATTAATCTAGAAGGTTCTTAACTAAAACTTAATGTTGAACTAGTGTTGTAATGTGTCCCACACATTCACATTGGTTCTTGTGCCTTCCTAGGCTATGTGGACCTCATTTTAGTGTTGTAAAGTATATTTAATTACACTTTCACTTTGATTTTTGTGTCCCAATCCCTATTTAACATTTACATCATCACTAATAGGGCCATCCTAACCCATATTGTGCATCTTGAGGCTTAAATTGATCAAATACCTGACATAGTCATCATATAAACGTGATTTTCTTACTTATTGACATTCCAAATTGCAAAAATGGCCCCTATGGGACCCATTCACCATTAGTGGTGAATTATTACCATCTAGGTGGGACTCATTCACCATTATTGGTGAATGAGTCCCATTTTGAGCCATTTTTGGTGTTTGAGCAGGAAAAGTTTGGTTTCAAGTTAATTTTTCTCCATGTCAGCCTTAGGGATCCAATTAATGGGAAAATAAGGTGAATTTCCTATAAATATATCTTAATTCTAATTTACATCTCATTATCATTCATCCATCATTCATCATGTTTTCAAGTCAAGGAAGCTAGGGTTTTGTCATTCTAAATCACCAAGGTAGCACTTTTACATTCATGGAAGTAAATCATGCCTGCTATTAATTTAGTTCAAATCATCATTGAAAGGTAACCCAGCATTGTTTCATGTCATATTTTTACTATTTTTTAGATGGATTATTTAGTAATGAACCATAAAACTTATGAGTTACACCATTTTCTTCATTGTATTAAAGATTTAGGTGCCTGATGGCTTGATATTATTTTTCAAATATGAAGTTTAAAACTTGTTGAAGCTTTTATCTCTACCTTTTCATATTAAAAATTATATTGCACATGCTTATATAACTTTGGAAATTGTGTTTTGCATTGGGATGACCTGTACAAAATTGAGTAGACCTAGTTGCCAAATTTACTTTTGAGTTTTCAAAAATATAGAATGGAGTAATTCTCCAAAAGTGGTGAATGAGTCCCACTATACCTATTTCCTAAATATTTTTGGAGATTCAGACACCCATTTGGCTAAAACGAGCCCTGGTATAGTTTTTTGGAACTGGGACTAATTTGCCCAAAATGGAAAATGAGTCCCACTAGGCCCAAATTTTAGCATCAATAACATTCCAAAAGTATCTAGTCCTCACCCATATCTCAAGTTCACACTTCCAATTTCATTCATTTTTGTTATGTTTTGCATTCATTTCTAGTTCATTGTTGCATTACACAATGTGTTTTCAACATCTTTTGTTTCTTAGGTTTTGCATATTTAAGTAATCAATCTTATCAATTAGTTGCACTTAGATAATCTTATTTAGTCATATAAATATCATACACATCATAATTTGAATGAAACCTTAGCATTTTTGGCCCTGTACCTCTCTCCTTTTAGGTGAAAAACCCTAAAAGCGCTAGAAAGGTTCAAGGTGCCAAAAATCTATGGTTCAATATTAAAGATGTCAAATGAAAAACCCTAGTAGCTAGAGTAATGAACATAGTGTGAAAGAGGATAGTGTGCTAGGGAAGATTTAGGAGATCTCCACATTATCTAATCACATGAAAATACATCATTTATTTATTTTTAAATTAAAAGAATTATAAAACTCCTATATAGGACACATTGATACTTCAAAGAATCTAATTAAATATTTTTAAATTAATAGTCATTCTAAACCCTATATAGGATACATTGATACTTCAAAAGCCTCTTAAGGAATTTGAGATTATCCAAATATATGTCAAGTAAATACCTAGATTACAAATAGTAGCGAGAACAATGTAAGATTTGTTGAGTAGAGCAAGAATGAGATAAGCAATAATGAATCCTATGCCTCCTTTCACGCACATCTCCTTACCATTCTTTGTCATTCTTTATTGAAACACTTCTCCATTTTGTTGGGATACGCCTAAAAATAATGATTCAATAAAGGTTTTATTGTATGTTTATTAAAATGAAAACTCCATTTTGGCGGGGTATGCTTGAAAATAAGATTTTGACAAAATTTTTAGAGTATGTTTATTAGAGTTTTAGAGTATTTTGGCTAGCTATATTCTTGATTCCTTAAATGATTTATTCAAATGGATTCTGATTGATGTGATTTTCTGCATTTAGTGTTGTAAATTGTAATGATGCCATGATTACCATACTACCATTGTCTCTTATTATACCCATTGTGGTATGACGGTGTTTTACCCTTCCCTTCTGCTATTTACTACACTACCACCTTGCTCAAGGCTTCTTGTTGTGGGGTTGTAGTGTATACTACTCTACCGCATATGTTGCTCACCTTCCCAACGATCTGGCAGTGTATTCTTTTGATCATTACTTGAAGAGTGTTGATGAGACAATCTTATTTATCTTACTGATATCTCAATGTCTCATCAACATTACTTCATTATATCCAAGAGTTGTGCTTCACCGAGAACTTGAAGATATACCTTATCGATGTGACATAAGTGATTCTCTCCTCAATATGCCTGTATCTTGTTGACATTTTACTATTTTACATTTTCGATGAGACATATAAATAAGTTTCTTCAACATAGTGGTGTCTAAACTAGTGCGAAACTCAAAGCTAAAGTCGAAACTAAAAGTGGTGCTAAATTCAAAGATAAAATCAGAGACAAAGGCAGTGCTAATGGTGGTGCCACACTCAAAGCTATTATAGGTGCTAAAAGCAACATTAATTTTGGTGCAAATTAGCGTTGCAACTAGTGTTGACTTGTCCTGATCGGTGCAAATAAATGCCAAAAGCATCACCATCCCAATAAATAGTGCCGATGTTTTAAAAAAAATAGAAAAAAATACATTAAAATAGTGGGTGGAAGCAAAAAACAAAGCATAAAATGGAGAAAATCACAGGGTTTTGTTGTAGTGCTCCAATTGGGGAACAAGATAGGAGCCCCAAACATGATGAAGAAATGCTTCCTTCAAGAGAAGAAGAGGAAAAGGGAAAGGAAGAGAGAGAAGAAGATGAGCCTGAAAAGGAGGCTAAAGCAAGAAAGAACCTGGAAGTAGAGCATTATGAAGAGTGTGTGCAACAAGAAGAAGAAGAAGAAGAATACTTGAAGAAGAGAAAACATCTAAAGGGGAGGACATCCCCGAAGAACATACAACTATTGAATCCCCAGGGAAAGTAATAGTATTTATTTAAGATTCAAATGAAGAAGAGGAAGAAAAAATGGAACAAAGGACTCTAGCCAACAAGGGAATGAAAATTCAGCATACTTTGGAAGAAGAAGGTGATTTTTAATCATCGAAATGGGGATCCTAGATGATTGAATGGCTAGAGAAACAATTAGAAAAAAATACCCCTATGGATCCAAAGGCGAGGGTAGAAGCCATTCTAGCTTTAGCACAAATAAGTACAAAGAAGGAAAAGAAGCCAAGGGTGATATCCCACTTGACAATGAATGCCCCAGGATCTAGGATAGTGCAAATAGCTACTCCGGTGGTGGAAGGAGAAGGAGTTAGCTATAATATTTCTACCATTCACTTTGGAATGATGACAAGAGAGCAGAATATTGATCACCTTCAAGGATGAGGTTCTACTATTGTTCACCAAATGCATAAGGACAAGTCCTCCAAGGAGGAATTAAAGGCACAAGTGTTAAATTTAATGACCTATATAAAAAAATGGTCATCCACAAAAGAAAAACCCACCACGTTATCAATGCCACCACAACTATTGTCCCAAGACCACATCAAAAAATTAGAAAGGAGAAAGAACTAGACAAAGGCCATTGAATATTGGTTTCAACGAGTCATATAGAATGGGCGTATGGGTCTCAACCGCATCACTAGAATAGAAAATAAATTCCTAGAAGTGCAAAAACAACTTGAAGGCATAAGAAAATTTAGCATTGACTTCCCATAATTATGTAGGATCATGTATCCTAAAATTGGGGCTATCCTCAAAGTGCCTAGGAAAACACGGGAAAGGGAATTGGCATTGGCATAGGATGACCACTGGCTTGTGGAGATGTTGAAAATGGGCCTTGATCACTGATGAGAGATTTTGGAACGAGTGCTCCATGAGGTAGAGGTTGACATTGACTGGGTCAAGGAAACCAAAACAGCCTACGAGGAATACCTCAAGTTGATGACAGATCTCGACATACCCTCCAACAAGATAGATTCATAAAAGATAAGGCAACACTTCCTCAAGAAGATGGAAGATGGAGCTACAGATGTCCTTATGCCATACTTCATGGATTTTTCTACTCGTGCCTTTTCCCAATCTGAGCATGCTATAAAGAACACTCCCAAATGTGATAAGGACTGGGATATAATTACTAGTCAGTCAAAGAAATTTAACTTTCAAGTGCTTCAATTTGATATAATGGAGTGGGATAAACTTCAAACATTTATCAAAAAGTTTGTGGAATATGCAACTATGAAGAAGCACAAAGGGAATCCAGTAATTAATGATGAATTCCTCACAGTCTAGCTGTAGCAAAGGGAAATCTACTAGAAGACAAAATGCTACAGTGTTTCCCACAAAAAGACAAAATAAGCTAGAAGGAAAAATGTAATTCTATATTGTAGAATATTTGGGGGTAGTTGAAACCCTAATTTTTAGTGAATCTTGGCCACACAATGAGATCGAATCTTTTCCAGT
Organism: Sequoia sempervirens; assembly: GCA_007258455.2. Taxonomy (NCBI): domain Eukaryota; kingdom Viridiplantae; phylum Streptophyta; class Pinopsida; order Cupressales; family Cupressaceae; genus Sequoia; species Sequoia sempervirens. The sequence continues at coordinate 7,641 of VDFB02083305.1, forward strand.
CATTTTTTTTTTTGGACACTATAGGGGTCTCCTCTCATTTTCAAGAGAGAGAGTTGAGTTATTGTAAAGACATGCTACTAGAATTTTAATAGTTCATTGATTTTGGTGGATTCTTGAGTTCCAACTTCATGTTTCATGATTCTTCTCCTCTTAGTTAGTAAATTTGAGTAAATTAACTTTGTTGTTATATGTTCTAGCATACTTTAATAGATTAGATAATTTTGTCCATTGATGGTGAATGATTATGTTGTGTTGATGCCCCTCCTTGTTCATGCTTTTTGTTGTTTATTGATGCTAAACTACAGTGTAAAGCTAGTTTGAACATTGTATGAATTTTGCCCTTAAATTCTATCTTTTATTCATGCTTTATCATGAATTAATGGTTGAACATCTGTAGACCTTAGAAGATTGCACTAGTTTCATCAGACTATGAACTAATCTGATCTAGTTAAGTGGGGCTTAGTTTTAGGAAGGTTGTCCACTGTAGCATCTTCCATTATCATTGTTCATTAGTAGCTTCAGGTCTAGGAGCTTCTCCCTTCCCCTATCCTTTTGAATTTTCTTTTAAATAGTAACTTTAGGTAAAGTTCATTGCATATTATAAATCCAATCTAAAGATCAAAGTGGAGTTTGAGACTATTTTCCTAAACATGAAACAATAGAGAAACATTTCAGAAATTTTATAAAATTCTTTTAAAGTGTCAATTCCTTCCAACTTAATCTATGTAAGGCTACCCTGTGATTACCAACAAGATCACATTGAACCAACTGAATTATTCCAAGCATGTCATGACCTAACACCCGAGAGACCTTGGGGTAGTTTTCAACAACTTGTTGTTGGATATTTCCTTTAAAGAAAGGGAGCATACTTGTGTGTTGCATGTGTTGAGTAGGTGTAAAGAAATCCATCAATAGAACTAACACTAGAAGGAGGGCACCCCTTTTAAGTTAGGTTGGATCAAATTGGATCATTTTCCCCTAAAAGGTCTCATAGAGTTCTAAGATCCACACCCAACAAGATATTCCAAATGACATTGAAGGATATGTAGATTGATCATGGAGATGTGGCTTGCCAAATTTTCCCTTATTACTTGGGGGAAGAGGCCCTTTACTGGTACATCAACTCGCCAATGGGATCTATTACTAGTTGAGATCTCTTGAAGAATGCATTCTTGAGGAAGTACAAAATCCTCATCAACCCCTCAGAATTATATCAACAATTCATGGCAATTAGTAGGGAGGTCAATGAACCAATCAACTCCTTCAACGATAGGTTCCACCGAGCATATACAAGATTGCAAGCTCCATATGTGCTCAATGACATCACCGTCTTTCCTATCTACTATGCTACCTTGGACAACCTCACTACAAGATTGGTGAAAAGAATGAACCCACCACTAGCCAGATTGGTGGATGCTTATGCTAAGGTAGTTGTAGCCAGCACTGATTTGGGATAAAAAATATTCTTTCCACTACCCTCCTTATGGTAGGTTGCTCACCCTATGTAGATTCAATGGCTCACTCAAGCTCTACAAAATTATATGCCTCTCATGAATCTAGTTCTGCAGCTTCCCATAGTACCTCATCTAGGATAGCCCATGAATCAAGCACCTCTTGTGCCTCACTAGCTACAACCCCAACAACAACAGGTTTATTCATAGCAGCCCTAGGTGCCACTATATCTACAAGGGCCTGAATTCTTTCTTGCTCAGTAGAACCAAATGGTAGCACAACTCGTCTTTCTCCGAAAACAAACACCACAACCAAACAATACTGAGAAAGATCAGTTAGATGAGTTGACAGAGATAATCAGAAAAATGTCCATCGAGATGACTCATCTCAAAAACCAAAATAATCAGCTGCAAGCTTCTCAGGAAAGCATTCAGGCCAACCTCAATTGACATAACAAGGATAACCGTGAAGCGGGTACCTCATCCAGGCATAATTATGAAAGAGGGAAGAGCTCTAGTTAGAATTTTAAAAGGATACCTTCCCAAAGACATAATCAAACATGGAATACAAGGCCAAACAATGGAGGTGTTCCCACTCCTCTTGATCATCCTGCTAGTGCAGAGAAGACAACCAGTGGAGTATAACTCATTGAGGCCGCCTTATCCAGATGGTGCCAGATCCATAAAATGAATAGACACTCCAAGCTAGATTTCCTTGAGCTCCTCACAGCTGTAGAGATTTTTCAAGTGGAGGTATAGAATTTTGTTGATAGTGTGGGCTACATAGACATAGTCCCATCAGAACCATATGACTCTTCCATGCTCGTGGTCAATCAAGCTCCATTCCTGCGAAGCGAGAGAAATGAACCTAAGAACAAGGCTGCCTCCCCAAAGAATGAAGAAGCTTTATCTCAACCCTTTACTTTTGTAGATAATGGTCTACTAGATGAATAAGATTATAGTGAAGATGAAGTTCAAATGTTCCATTAGAGAGCTTCTCCATATAACTTAAAGAATAGACAAGTAGGGGGACTTTTCACTACTTCCACTCCGCCTAATAACTTTAACACCCTACCTTGATCCTAATGCTAGTAACAATCTAGGCTATCCCTATGTGCCTACACAATACTTAAATAAAAATAAAAATAAAAACCAAACACAAAAACAACCAACTAGCTCTTCCATAGGTAGATCCTTCGAGGCTGAAATTGAGCAAATGGGAGAGTATGTTGCTAAGGAATTCAACAAGGTTAAAATCAACTTGTCTGCTTTTGAGTTACTTAAGGTTCTATTGATGTGTTTTTTATGCACCTCTCAACACAGGCAGTGCGTAGGCACTACCTCTCTTGAAAAATAATCTTCCACAATCGGATTGCAGAACACTATCCCAAGGTCTCTAATCTCAGGTCTTGATAGTGCTTGGAATATCTCGGTTGTTTGATGTGATTTCTTTGGATTCACAAAGGTGAGTCTTATAGAAAATACAAAGCATGGACACAAAGGCTGGAAGTTGGATCTTGAAATGGAGTCCTTAGGATGGCAGGTTGTTACACACCGGCTATAGGTTCAAACAACAATATTGAACTTCATTTGGTTGTTGGATTTGGATTTACAATGTGCAATGAACCTTAGCATAGGTCAGTTACTAAAAAAAAAGAGAAAAGGGCGAAGGAGAGGAAAAGTTCCTAAGTCTGAAGCCTGCTATGAATAGTGACAATGGAGTTCTTGCAATGGACAATTCCTTAAAACAATATCCCACTTAACCAGGGATTTCACAGTATCATGGAAATTGTGCTATCTTCTAAAGGCTGCAGATATTTCATCCTTCATCCACCACATACATGCATGGATCAAAGATAAATGTTTGGAGCAGCTTTAAAATCAAGTCCAGACTAACTTTGCACAGCTATCTACCTTCAGCAAACAACAAAAAGTATGGACTAAGGGATCATCAACAAGGCAGGAATTTTCACAATCACCCAACAGCATTCCTAAGATTTATCCAAAGAAATAAGGCAGCTAACTAACAGCAATAAGATTTAAGCTAAACATCTAACATTGGAGAATGAATCAAGAAACATGGAAGAAACCAAGAGAATACACCAAGTCAATGCTATTTCTTATAAATTTCTGCAGCATGTCTTTACAACAACTCAACTCTCACTCTTGCAAATGAGGGGAGTGCTCTATTTATAGTTTTCAAAAAGCTAAATGAATGGCCAAGATTCATTCCCATTGTGTGGCCAAGATTCATTACAAAATAGGGTTTCACCTACCCCAAAATAGATTACAATTTAAAATACAATTTTGTTTCTTCCCTATTTCGTCCTCTTGTGGAAGACACTATAACTCTTTCGTCCTGTAGCCGATTGTTGTTTTCTTTGTTGTAGCTACTCTTCAGGGAGATCTTTGTCTTTGGCTGGGCTATCCTTCTGATCCTCGGAAGCTGCGTGTTCTATATATTTGAGACTGACACTTGGAGCTTGTGATTTCAGGATTTCACATCATGAAGCCTGGTAGCTCCATTCATGGCGTTCTCTTCTAGCATTTCCAATATTCATCATACTTTGAGCCTTGGTCTTTGAACAGCTCCAATTGGTCGAAGGCACGGGCAGCAAAACTTAAGAATTCCATTGTGATATCTCCAGCCATCTCATCCTTCATCTTCTCCTAGAAGTAGGGTTTTATCTTCTCCGGATCCATTTGCACAGTAGGCATATCATAGCCCGTCATTAGCTTAAGATATTGGGCACATTCTGCCCGGATT
>VDFB02083306.1:0-42593 GCA_007258455.2 Sequoia sempervirens
ATAATCTTTCCATTTTTCTTTTAAAAAGATGATTTTTAAATCATCTCATCTTATCTCTTCCATTAAAATGGAAAAATCTGGCTTTATTTGTTTTCTTCTATTTTCTCTTCAATCTCATCTATCTTCAATCGTTTGATCTGTCAGGAATTATCATAGCCGTTGACTAACCCAGCTAATCGAAATCTTCGAAAAACTCTATAAATGCACGTGCAAATCCAAACATTGGTTACAACACAAAACAAATACAACATACGCTTACATTCTTGCAATTTTTAGCATTTCAACAATATTCTCATCATAGCATAATCTTGCATTTAGCATAGTATGCATTTTTAATCTCATTCTTCAGTAGCCTACTTCATTGAGCTTGGCATTCCAAATCTGAGAGCAACTTGAGCAAAGACGAAACGCTGGAGATAGAGAGCAATAAGACGACTTCGGAGAAGCTGCCATTAACAGTTTGCTTATTTCTGTTTTTCTTTTAGCTTCTTTTGATTTAATGTTTTATTGATTGTGTTGTTATTGATTTAGATTGATCACATATTTCATACACACATAAAATGGCGCCCACCGTGGGGCCTATGCCTCGATTTTAATATTTTCTTGTAGAGTTTTCTGGCAGGTTTCTGCGTTTTGAGTTCGGCATTCAGAAAAATTCTGTGTTTTAGCGCATCCGAGACTTTTCGCGGCACTTCTGGGACTGTAATTTCTTTCTGTTTTCTGCAGGTAGTCTAGCACATTTGGGGACTGTTTCGATGCTTCTGATAGTTCTTTTAGTGCATACAAGGGACATAATAGCGCATTTAGTCCATTTCATCTCATAGTTTAATTTGTGTTTATTAAAATGGCACATTTAATGACTGTTTTAGCGCTTTTAAGGTATGATTGAGCGCATTGGTTGTTTGTTTCTGCGCATCTCGGTCCATTTGTCTGTAGCTCTGTGTTCTTTTAGCTCTTTTAAGGATTGTTTTGGCGCATTTAGGAAATTTCAGTGGGAAATCTAAGGTCTATTTTAGCGCTTATACGTTCTGTTTCAGCGCATCTAAGGTCTGTTTTAGCGCTTCTAAGATCTATTTCTGCGCATCTGGTTGTAACAAAAAATATAGAATTCTAAGTCTGATGCCTTCCGCAGACAGAATTTTCTCTGGTTAAAAAGAAGCAACCCTAGGATAGTCACATCTGGATAAAAACTGATCAATCCTAGGATAGGCATGGAACTTAAAATGAAGCAATCTAGGATAGACACCATACAATGATTTTTGCAGTTAAAATTGGACAAACTTGTTTTTGTGAAGCAATATCTTCACTTAGATTAGATCATTGTGATTTGGAATTTAAAAAGAACATTTGTTTGCTTTGTCTGTGGAAATAGGTCTATGCTCTCCCCTTAACTTGGTGATCAGAATACCATACTTGCCCTTTCAATTTCATGCAAATTTACTGCTTTGATTACATCCTTTAGAGAGCCTGCCGTAGTGGGAAAAAGTACTCACCCTACGGGAACGACTTGAGTGGGTTCAAGCCAAAGCTAGGCTATTCCACCCCACTATAAAATTTAAAGTAAATTTGGGGAAACCCTCTTTTACCAGTAGTGTGCAAGATAACCATCCCCAAAGCCTTTGTTCTAAAGGTTGGGAGGTCTCCTGAGGGAGTTTATTATTGCCGCACTGAACGGAAATCCTTACTACAAACCTAGTGTAGTAGCCAGCTGAAGTCAGTTTCTGAACATACTAATAATCATAGTGCAAGGGGAGGGAAGAATCTACCCCCAAGACACTCACCATATAACTACCAAGGATTGTTTGCTTAGGGGATCCGGTATCCACTTCCATCACTTTGAGTACGCACCTAGAAAAGACAAAAACACGGGCGCCCTTTCGGGGGTGACATGACTGTGTGAGTCGACGCAGTTCTAAGATGTGGGCTATTGATTACTAGTATGACCTACTTGAGTACTAAGAGTGAGTCTGCTTGAATTGTCTTTCATGTGCTAAACCTATGAAAACACTTGCTGAAAAACATTTTCTCGATCAAACACTTGATGTTAGTATAGGGTTTTAAAAATAACTATTTTTCAGAATGTTTGTTGTGTCTTCCATTACATTAACTTAGATAAAAGATCATCTGAAATGAACATGAAGAACAACAATTGAAACCTTTCAAAATCCATTCATATCTTTGGTCCAGTAACGTTCTCAATATTTGTCCTCATGCTTAGGAAGTGGAAATCAACAAAGTTTGTCAAGAAATCAATTTCCACTAGAATCAAGAAACCCAAGAAACAATTAGGGTACAAGAAGTCATTGCAAAGAAGAAAAATTTTGTACAAAAGTCGCCACGTCTTGCTTCATTTCCATGGATTTCTTCATAGATACCAAGACTTCGTTAGGGGGTTCACTGACGAGTATGTTGTAGATCCCTTGGATTCTCAAGCTTATTATCAAAGATTAGCTCTATCTCAACGGCATAATCTTAATCAACCTCTTGAGTTTGACAATATACCACAACCTTCTATTGAGTATCCCTCACATCCTAGTCAAATCCTCCAGTGATCTTGAATTCTTCCTTCAAAAACAAAGATCAAATCTTTAAGAGTGCATCTTCCAAAACAAACTTTCTGATTATTGATTCAACTTCCCCAACAGGATTCTGACATCCTTCATCATCGGAAGCCATAATCAAGAATTAGGAAACATCTTTGATCATATCATAAGATTCCCATCTTATCAGATCAAAATATCATCATTGTCGCACTCATCAAAACTGTGATCTAAGTTTAGAAGATTTCTTCAAAATCACATGCTTATCTTCACAAGATCTCAATACATCAAATCGAGGGAGGAAATCCAACAAGAAGGTCATACTCAAAACACTCAAGAAGAAGGTGAAACCAGTAATCCTCTCTACAGTATGAGTTGTAATCCACTTTTCAACAATGACATGGATAACAGAGAAGAAAATCCCTTCCACAAGTACAAAGCCATAAACAATACTACTGTCGATAGTGATGATGAACATGAGGATGAATGCCACCTTAGAGAAGCTGAGCAAGATCCCAAATTTTACAAGGCCATAGAAAAGATCTTGCAACATGATAAAGAAAAATATTTCCTCTATCTAGCTGACCAAGGAGCTAAATTGCCACATGACTTTAGTACTCAGATTTTGAAGAACAAACCTAAAGAAAAACCCCCATTTGATCTTAGTGCTTTGACTCAACAAATCAAAGCACTTCAAGGACAAGTTAAAGAGTTACAAGGGGGAACCACCACAAAGAAATATACTCTTGAGGACATTTGTCCTTATCCTTTCGATCGAAGTCTCAACATGATTCCATTTCCCAAACATTGTGAAATGCCAAAATTTGATCGCTATAATGGGAAATCGGATCCAATCGATCATGTTAGAGATTTCTGAAACATGACATTAGAATTCACTCACGAAGACACTTACTTGATGCGATTGTTTCCTAGGAGCCTTGGAGTTCACTCTATGGAATGGCTATCAAAGATTACACCTCCTGTCAGAACATTTGAAGAATTAATCAACTTATTCATATCACAATATGCCTACAACATACAACATCAGATCACCATGATAGATCTCTGTAAAGTTGCACAAAAACCTGGTGAATCTTTCATTACTTTTCTTCAGAGATGGAGAAGAATGTTCGCCAGATATCCGCGTCCTGTTCCTGAAAAGGAAAAGATGGTTACCTTCATAAACAACTTGAATTCAGAGATGAGCTATCATTTAAATTTACATTGTCCTACCTCTTTTGAGAAACTAATCGAAGATGCTATAACCATTGAAGGTGCATTGGTCAAAAGAGGAACAATAAAACTTGACAAAGACAATCCTAGCTCATACAATCATCACAATAATCAGGACAAGTCTAAATTCTGGACTCGCAACAAAAATGTGGTGAATCATGGTGTTGTTGATGCAAATCAGGTCTCGACCAAGCCATTTTTCCTTGGTATTCCAGATACTTAGTACAACAACAATGTCAACTTGATAGCAAATCAAGGAAACAATCCTCCTTTGAGAAACAATGTGAATCAAAACTCTACTCCCAATCAAGGGACTGCCAAAAATCAAGGTTACCGAGGAGCCAATAACAATAACAACTCCTTAGGGAATACCTCAAATACAACTCCACAACGATTTCCATTCTTCTTGAATAGAACTTACACTTCATTGGTTCAATATTTGGAATCCGCATTCAAAGAGTTGATGGCCAAAAATGTCATTACTCTCCCGCCTCAACGAAACTATGAACCCAGTGTAAAACCTCCATCATGGAATGAGGCATACTATTGCGATTATCATCGCTATAAAGGTCATCGTACAAATAACTGTCAAGCATTGAAGAATGCCATTCAAGACTTAATTGACAATGACATCATTACAGTAGAAGGACATCAACAATCAAACGCAGACCACCAAGCATTTCGCAACCCTTTGCCCAACTATCAAAAGGGTGAGTCTTCTGAAAAAAATGTGAATCATGTCAATGATGATCATATAATCAACCATCTCTACATAGATGATGAGCGAGTGAATGTCATCAAAGTCAACAAGAAGATAGAATATAGAGAAGTTAATGCAACAACGAGGGCACAAGCTAAGGTTGTCTTAAAGGGCACCTCTTCGAAATCCACTGAACCTCCACCTCAACATTCATATGATTTGGTCAACCAACTTTGGAAAACTCCTGCTCAAATCTCTATCTTTGAACTCTTAAAAATTTCCCCACCACATAAGGAAATTCTTGAAAAAACCCTCTTTGAGACAATTGTATCCACTAATTTGGATGTGGACCAATTTCAAGCCATGGTAGGACACTTGTCCTCACCCACTTGCCTCTCATTCTCTGAAAAAGATGACGTTTCCATAACTCATCCCCACAACTCATCATTGTACTTAGAAGTCATGGTCCATAAGTTTCGTGTTAGACGGGTTCTAACAGATGGAGGTGCTGGTCTCAATATCTGTACCATGAAATTGGTTAAAGCCTTAGGATTTTCTGAGGACTCCATTGATTTCAGAAGAAAGATCACCATTAAAGCTTATGATGATGAAGAAAGAGCATCCAAGGGTCTAATCATACTGCCAATCAGAGTGGGTCCTGTTATCAAAAATACTTTCTGCCAAGTATTGGATCATGATCTGGCATACAACATCTTATTGGGTGGTCCTTAGATCCATGAAATGCAAGTTGTCCCATCAACCTATCATCAATGTTTAAAGTTCCCTTATGATGGACAGGAAATCACGATATCAGCTGATAATTCCAACATTCAAACTTTTGCCAACATAAAAGCCAGTCAAGATACTTTGGTTCCTAACAATCGAGAAGCTCATGCTTGTACTTCTCTAAAGATTGACACACAAATCAGTCAATTAACCAATAGTTTTGATAAGAAATTGAAATTCAAAGACCATTGAGTTGGAGAATATTCTCTTTGTCTTGCCAATTTACCTATATCGCCTCAATCACATGGACAACCGTCTATCACAGAACATCAAGTATCAGCAGCATCAACATCAAAGCAATCACCAACAGAGCCAATCACAAAGTTTAATGGACAATTCATCAAAGAGAAATTCCCCATGGAAGATCCTGAGGATACATAAATTCTAAACTGGCTCTATAAAGATGAAGATGAAGCAGTTTGTAATGTCAAATTACCCACAGACAAATATGGAAAAGGGTATTCAATCATGCAGAAGATGGGTTATGATAAAGGTTTTATTGGAAAAAGGTAAGGAGTAGTTGAACCTATTCACCTCCGTGGACTCGCCGCAAAAGAGAAAATTGGATTAGGTTATGATACTCACTCCAAAGGAAGCACATCCAAACAACTGCATGGCACTGTCTTCACGTCGCAAGAAGGATCAGATTCATGAGAAGCATGTTTGGCAACGGTTCAGAACTTCTTGGATAAAAATTCTGACACAGACTCTACTGAATATGAATGGGATACCATTTACAATGATGAGTTCTGGAGGGATAAAGAGGTTGATGTAATACACTAGTATGCCCCAACTCTAATCGAAGGTCAAGGTTCAGAGACCCAACCATGAGAGTCTGAACTACAAAGTCACTATGATTCTAGTGATACTGAGTCAGATCTAAATGAACAAGATTATCATGAGGACAATACCATCATTGACGTACCCCATACCTCGAATCCTACGATCAACTCCATTATGACCATAACCATAGCCAATTTCACCCAACCCAATGACCCTATACCTTTGATTTATCCTGATCTCATTGATTGGGATTCATCCAAACCTATCAACATACCAATGTTTCCAAGTGATGAAGCTATTGTAAACTTCCTTTCCGCAGAGGATGTAAATGATTGTTCCACTAGCGATTTTCAGCATAAAGTCTTTGATCAGGAGGGTGTCAATTCTCCCAGCTGCAAAAATAGAATTAAAAACAAAAGATCTAATGGTGAAAACCAAAATCTGGCAGTATTAGATCACACAAAAGATAAAATAAAGAGCATATCGGATGGTGAAAACCTTTTTAAGGCACCAAACGATGGGAATATTGACACTCTCCTAAAGCATTATCATGAGCGATCGCCTATTGTGATTGAGCCTACAAATTCCGTCAATCTTGAAACTTTAGACAAACCAAGAATTTTATAGCTGGCTGCATCAATGACAAAAAAAGAAATACTAGAGTTCATGGAATTTCTAAAAACAAATCAAGTCAACTTTGCTTGGTCTTACCCGGACATGCCTGGTCTTGATCCTAACCTTATCATGCAGCACTTGTCCATCAAACCAGGGGTTAAGCCTGTCAAACAAAAACTCAGAAAGATGCACCGCCATGTGGCATTATTAGTTAAGGAAGAACTGAGAAAACTCCTTGATGTGGGCTTCATAAGATCGATCGATTATGCAGAGTGGATCTCCAACATTGTTCCTGTATCCAAGCCAGATAAAAGTGTCAGAGTGTGCATAGATTTCAGATATCTTAATAAAGCATGTCCTAAGGATGACTTCCCACTTCCGAGCATTGACACTATAGTTGATTTGACGGCTGACCATGCCATGTATTCATTAATGGATGGTTTTTCTGGTTACAACCAAATCAAGATTGCACCTGAAGACCAAGAGAAAATAGCTTTCACATGTCCATGGGGAACTTACTATTGGAACGCCATGCCTTTTGGTCTGAAGAACGTTGGGGCTACCTACCAAAGAGCCATGACTATGATTTTTCATGACATGATGCAAACATTCATGGAAGATTATGTAGATGATATCTTGGCAAAATCATACACCAGAGAAGGACATCTGGAAATATTGTCCAAGATATTTGCAAGACTAGAAAAATTCAAAGTTCGTCTCAATCCCAAGAAATGTGTCTTTGGGGTCACATCTGGAAAGCTCTTAGGGTATATCATGTCAGAAAAAGGAATTGAAGTAGATCTTGCTAAAGTTCAGGCGATCATGGAAATGCCTCCCCCAAAGAACATTAGTCAATTAAGATCATTATAGGGGTGGCTTTAGTCTATCCACAGATTCATTGCACAACTAGCTGACAAGAGTCTACTGTTCACCCATCTACTGCATAAGAATGTTCCTTTCAAGTGGGATGACAAGTCTGAATTGGCTTTTCAACAAATCAAACAATACTTAATGACTCCACCAGTTCTAGTACCACCGAATCCAAACAAACCATTGATCTTATATATTGCAGCAATAGAAACATCCTTGGGTGCATTGCTAGTGCAAGAATCTACAGGAAAAGAACGTGCAATTTATTATATTAGTAGAACACTCACAAGTCATGAGCTCAGCTACACTACCGTCGAGAAGGCTTTTCTAGCAGTAGTCTTTGCTTCACAAAAATTTTGGCATTACATTTTAACTCATACGATCAATTTGGTTTCAAAGATTGATCCACTCAAATATTTGTTAAGCAAAGCATCATTGACAGGAAGGTTAGAAAAATGGGTAATGATTCTAAGTGAGTTTGACATCCATTATGTTAATCACAAGGCAATCAAAGGACAAGTTATCGCTAATCAACTAGCTGAAGCACCACTGCAACTAGACCATCCTTTGCACATTGAATTTCGAGATGCTGATGTCTTTACTGCCGAATCCAAACAACCATGGTCCTTATATTTTGATGGTTCTTTCACTCAACATGGATTGGGAGTAGGCATACTTTTTGTCACCCCTCAAGGGAACACCATTCCTCGATCATATAGGTTGATGTTTCCATGCACCGACAACATAGCTGAATATGAAGCATTAATCACAGGACTGAAGATTGCATTGGAATGGAGGATTACAGAACTACAAGTGTATGGCAACTCACAGTTGGTCATTTATCAGATCAATGACGAATATCAGACCAAAGATGATAAACTGTTGCCATATAAAAAGATGGTCGATGACTTCAAGAAGTACTTTGTGGACGTCAAATTCACACAAATTCCAAGGCTTCATAACAAAGCAATTGACACCATGGCTATGATCACATCAATGTTACAGCTCCCAGAAACTTAGACTCGCTATGAATTTCTGGTGGAACAATCATTTACACCTGCCTATGACACACCCGAAAGCCAAATCATTTTCCACTTAGTAGGATCCGATTCACCTTGGTATGGCAAGATTTATGCTTACCTAAAAGAAAACATTTTACCACCTGACTTATCCTATAACCAAAAGAAAAATTTAATTTTCCAATCTTCTCGCTACACCCTTATCGCCGACACCCTTTATTGACGTGGTCTTGATGGTACTTTGCTTCGATGTCTTGAGCATGATGAATCTGACAAATCTTTACAAGAAGTTCACAGTGGCATTTGTGGTACTCATTCGAGTGGACTGACCTTATCTAAGAAATTGATTAGAATGGGTTACTATTGGCCTACAATGGAAAGGGAATCATTCACTTTTGTGAAAACATGCTCAAAATGCCAGATTCATGGGAATCTCATTCATGCTCCTGCACAAGAACTACAACTTTTCACGCCAACCTGGCCATTTTCCCAATGGGGGTTAGATCTAGTAGCTAAGATACATCCTTTTTCATTTGACTAAAGTTACCGACAAACAAATATCATTATTTATATTGAACTATATCATTTGTCGGTATGGCATTCCCAACTCCATTATTACAGATAATGGAAAACCTTTTAAGAATTAGGATGTGGATGAACTTTGTGAGAGATTTCACATTCAGCACAGATATTCAACACCTTACTATCCACAAGGAAATGGCCAAGCAGAGGCCTCAAATAAAACAATCTTGAAAATCTTGAAGAAGACTGTGAATGATGTAGGGAAAGATTGGCATGTTCAACTCAATCCCGCCTTATGGGCTTACAAAACCAGTGTTCGCATGCCAACGGGAGCAACACCATTTTCTCTTGTCTATGAAGTAGAAGCCATCCTACCTCTAGAAGTTGAAATCCCATCACTCAGAGTATCACTGAAAGGTCTCACAACAGATGATGAATACAGAGTTTCCCGACTCCAAGAACTAGAAATCCTAGATGAAAAGAGACAAAGAGTAGTTGACCATTTGAAAGCATACCAGTAGATGATGTTTCGCAGCTACAACCACAAAGTAAAGCCACGTACCTTTCAGGTGGGTGATCTGGTTTTGAAAGAAAACCCACGAAATCAGCAAGACAGAGAAAAGAAAGGAAAATTTGAACCAAATTGGCTAGGTCCTTATGTGGTTATTACTGTTTACGGTTTGAGAGCATACAAACTATCAACACAAGAAGGGGACCTATTTGATGAACCCATCAATAGCATGCACCTGAAAAAGTATTATGTGTGAAGCAGTTATCATTGGCAGAAAAAGTCCTGAAAAAATCCAAAAACAACAGAAAAAGTCCTAAAAAAATCCAAAAACAGCAGAAAAGTCCTGAAAAAATCCAAAAACAGCAAAAAAAGTAGAAAAAGTCCTAAAAAAATGGTTACCCAGTGAAAACCTAGCAAACAGGCATCTCGGTAGTGTAAAAAAAAAAAACGTCATAGGTTGAAAACCTGACAATAGGCAGTCTATTGACATGAAAAATGTAATAAAAACAATTAGTGAAAAACTGGCAAACAGACGCTATTTGTAGCTCTCCATCTATTAGTTCATATTCTGCACTTGGATTTTCAGCTTTCCTTTCCATGCATCTTCCCATCATCTTAGGTCCATAACAACATCATGCTATCATCATTTGCCTAAAATGATAACGTCTTACCATGGCTTGATTATTGTACATATTCATTCCAGCAAGTTGTGTCAATACTGGGGGCAAAACATTGACATACTGGGGGCAATCAACTTTCAGAAAACAACTAGACAAGGACATCAAATCCAATCATGCAAACAAACAACCAAATCAAATCACATGAACAAACTATCCAATCATCGATCTATGTCACAACAGTTTTCAGCAAGTACCCTATCATGACTCATATCTGGATGATCTAAAATCTGAATAATGTTTGGAATAACAGTTTTTCATTTTGAACAATGGTTGTTTAAATTTTGATATCATCTCTTTGGAGTACACTCAATGGTGTATTGAACTAGAGTGGCAAGGAAAGAGGATGATTTTTCTTTGTCTGTTGTCTTGAGGTTAACTATCTATCTGTTGCAAATATGTCGCGAGACATGATTTCCAAAGCAATATCATCGATGACAGTTCCACATTTGCATCTGACGGTGGTTAGTCTTTGTCTGTTTATGCAAGAAATGCTCAGGTCATTTCGGTTCAATTATACCTCGATGCTTGTGTTCGCTTGCTATATCAAAATCATAAAAGTTGTACTCAGGTCATCATTGGTGCTAATTTCCCCTCTGATGCTTGTACATACTTCCAACATTTTAACGCTCTATGATGATCCAAGAAAGCTACCAAAAGGATCAACGATTGGTTTACTTCATTTTAGTTGCATTTCATTTTAGATCAGTGTAAATATATCTGCATACCGGATTTGCATTATATTTTTTCAAAGGGCTAACATATCATTTCATTTCATTATCTTTCATTTCATCCTACATTTATCATTTCCATTTCATTTCACTTATCATTACCATTTCATAATCATTCAAAGTCATTATCATTTCATTATCATTTTCTCATTTTATTTATCATTCATCATTTCATTATCATTATCTTTCATTTCATTGCATATCATTTATCATATCATTTCATTTAACGTTTCCATTTCATTTATCATTTTTCATAGCATTTCATTATCATTTTATCATATCATTTATCATTTCATATCATATCATTATCATTTTATCATTTCATTTATCATTCATCATTTCATTATCATTGCATATCATTAATCATTTCGATTCCATTTCACTTATCATTTATCATATCATTTCATTTAGCGTTTCCATTTCATCTATTATTCATTATTTCATTATCATTTCATGTCATCATCCTCTATCATATTATTTCATTAACATATCATTACATTATCATTTCTGCTCATTATCATTTATCACTTCATCACATCATCAATACATTTCACAACATATCATTTATCATCTTATCATACATCTCATTATCATTAACCATTTCATTTCATATTGTCATTTATCATTTATCACATTATATTCATCTCATCCTATCATTTTCATATCCATTCATATTACAAATTCATAATGCATATCATAAACACAACATTCATTTTCCATCATATCATCTTATTTATTTACATTTCAAAATCCAAAAACAAATATTCCATACATCTTCATATCGTTTTCCAAATAACATTTTTTTCATACAACATATCAAATATCCCATGACATATTTTCACAATCACATCATAAGTCATCCACCTGCATGACATCATTAATACACATCGTTAATCATCATCATAAACATATCATACCAAAATCATCCTGCATATCATGTTAGTCATCAAATCATTCAACTGCATACCAAAATCCATAACATATAGAAATAAATGCATATCACATAATCAAAAAATCATGATAGACATCAATCATCTCATAAATGGACATCATGTCATCAAAAATCATCACCGCTGCATATCATCACTCATCAATAATGATACAAATGTCCAATGTCCAAAGAAACTAAACAAGCCCAAAGAGAAATACATGGGATATGATAAAAAAATGGCATATACATGCTCCAAAAATGATATACATCACAAGGCTAGTTGGTCGATGCCCTTGATGGAGCTGGTCCGGAAGGAGGTGGCCTACCACTTGTACCTGCATCTGAATCTTGTCGAGGCCCAGTAACCCCTAGACTCTGAGTACGTGTCCCTGACCTGCTCCTGCTCCTACTGTGGGACTGTGGAAATGGCTCTCTGCGCTCAGGAGAACATAAATCCTCATATCTAACTTGATAATACTCGGCCTCCCTCGCCATCTCCATGTCCTCTGCAATGGCGTCCCATAACGATGCACTCTCTATAGTGCCCATCAGTCTCTGAGCTACACCCTCAGCCTCTGCTGCCCTCTGTCTCAAAGAATCTCTCTCGGTGATCAGCTGAGCTATCTGTGGATCTGGGGCAGGTGGAGCGACCTGTACCTGTGCCTGAGTCTAAGCCTGTGACAGCTATGACTACAACTGTGCTATTATGCTCTATGCTTGCTCTAACTGACCCTGCATAGTTTGCACCTGGGTCTACAAAGTGGCTATCTGTGTCTGCTGGGAAGAGGACATCCTGATGACCGTCCGTGGTCTACCACCAGATCTGGCCCTCTGAACAACCTGGGCATTGCCTAAGTTGTCCATCCTCTACCTCACTAGCCTCTCTACCTCCCCTCCATCATCTCCCCCATCATCCCTACCATCTGAGCTGTCATCATCAATGTCACCCTCCTCTCTGTCATCCTCCTCCTCCTCATCTCCAGCCACACCCTCCTCTTTGCCACCGACTACCTGCTCTCCGCCAACCACACCCTCTTGTCTCCCTGCCACTGGCTGCTATACCACTGCAATGGGCCCTGGTTCATCTGGACAGGTAAACCATGGAAACCGATGAGTATGGAAGTACACTAAGTACTCATCTAACATGCTTGCATCTATACCCTCCAGCCTGTACGCCCATATCTCTGGCTGCAAACTCGCATACTCTGTGTATGCCACCTGGTAAGTAATATAGTGTCCCCATCTAGGATCATCCTTGCGCCACCCATAATGAGCAATGCCCTGTGGCATACCCTGTGTAAAACTGTACTGTCTCTGAACCCACAAGGCTAAAAATTGCTCAATAATGAACAGGGTCCATCCTATCAGATATCGAGGTATACAAACAAATGACATCTCTAAGTTATCCGTGTCCCAAGGCTCACAGTCTATGGATGGTGTCCATATCACTGAGTCCACATCGTCGAGCACACGTCGCTAGTACTCTAACTTGGCCAGCTTGGGATGGACAAGTGCACCTGAATACACCTCCACGTATGGCTACCCTAGTAGCCTCGCCCTGGCACACTCTGGCCTCGTCATCGCAATATGCTCCCATGCCCAGATCTGGAGCAAAGTCACACCGCTAGCCAAACTCATCGACCCTCGGTAGACCATCTGATGTAGATTATGATACAGATGTGCCAAAATATAGCTCCCCCAAAAATACCTCCGTGGCTGAGTCACCATCCACTCTAGCATCCTCCCCCACCCAACTAAAAATCCCTTCGATCGATGGTACAGTCCAAGGAAGCCTCCAATAAATGCCGCCAACACAACAACTAAGATGGGATACCTGTTGAAATCCACCCATGACACCCAATATCCAGCTATGGACGCATCACCACAGATCCTCCTCAATGCCTTAGTCCCACCTATCTCCTTGTGGTCATAAACCACAAGGGCACCTACCACAGGAATCCCTAGAATCCTGTATACATCCTCAAGTGTCACGGTCATCTCACCCGTTGGCAAATGAAAGGTGTTATGATCAGAATGTCACCTCTCTGCTAATGCAGTCAGCAGTCCCCTCTTGACTCGAATCCCTCGCGGGATAGTCAATAGAGATCCCAGTCCACAGGCACCTATCCACTGTACCTCTGCAGGAGTCAACTCTCCTATCCGATCCCAACATATCAGGAATCACTCTCTACTCTGGAGTTTTTCAAACACCTATTATCATCACAATGACAACTAATCAGACTCATACCAAAGACTCCTAGCATGTGCTCTATCATATCAATAACCCATATCAAGTGACCCATATCATGTGCGTGACCCATATCATGTAAGTGACCCATATCAGTGCCCCATATCATACAATCCAAACATCATTTACTATTTGTTTTCTATCATTGAAAGCAAATTTATCAGAAGACATATCAAACATTTACTATTTGCTTTCTATCGCAGGAAACAAATTTATCAAAAGTCCTATCAGGCATTTACTCTTTGTCTTCTAATCAAGGAAGCAAAGTTATCAGTTAATCATCAACTATCAACATGATGGAAAAACATTATTCTTTATCTATTGACCAAGGACGCAATATAGACCATCATTTTTTTTCATCCTGGTATTCTACCAAAATTTTCTCATATGCGCTAATCTGCACCTCATATGCGCTAAAACTCAAAAGCGCTACAGTTTACCTCAAAAGCGCTAAAACTCACTCGACAGGCTCTTACACCCTAAAAGTGCCACTTCATTACCTATAAGTGCTAAAACCCTAGATGCGCTAATCTAAGTAGCATATGCACTATTTCATCCCGTCGAAGCGCTAAAACACTCAATGCGCTAAACTACCCCGCATATGTGCTACTTTGTACCCTAAAAGCGCTACTCCACTTCTGTTCTGGCCAATTCCTGGATGCACGACTCTATGCCCTAGATGCTCTAAAGTGCCCTACACGGCCAACTACCCTGGAAGCACTACTCTATACTTCGTATGTGCTAGACCGCCTATTTTTACCCTGCACCTAAAAGCGCTAAAGAACACCCTAGATGTGCTAAAAGAAACTTCGTATGCGCTAAACAGGCTCACAGATGCGCTAAAACGACATTTCTAATCCTAAATCCGCGTAAAAAACGTACAAAAATTGCTAAAAATCATGAAAATTTGACACACAAGGGGTTTAATCGACTCACCGGTGGTCCATACGCTGCTGGTCTCTAAAATCGATATGCCTACTCGAATATGTGAGTGTGATATGGGATTGACATCTCGCTATGTCACTATTAGAGCATCCAAATCAGTGTAGTCAAAAGATGAAAATGACTTTCACTTTTACCATTTCTACCTTATATGGGTCAATTTAGGAAGGTTTTTTATATCATTTCCTTTATTTTTCACCAGAGGCATCCTTTACATCAATTATCAGGAGCTAAATCACCAAATCACCAGCATAATGTCATCATCCAATTCAATATTATCTTCATCTGTGATTTACCTCCCGAGGAGGCATCATCAACATCATCATCAAAAACATATTAGGGGCAACAATTTTTTTTTCTTTTTTCTTTGAAGCAATGTGTTTCACACACCACTTCAAAGAGGGGCAAAATGTATATGCATAAAATTGGTCATATTTAATTATTCCTGACATTTAATTAAATATTTATTATTTAATTAATTCCTCTAAAAGTCTTCTACACGTAATTAAATTTAATCAATTTAATTATAGTATTCATTCATTTTATTCTCCCACCATAATTAAATAAATCTATTTTATTTAATTATTCCACATATCTACTTGATTAAATTAAATAAATACATTTTATTTATTTAAGTTAATTATCATCTTTTGAATTTAATTTAAATCTCTTTTCTTTCTATTTTAAAATTTTCCTCTAATTAATTAAATACTTTTATTTAATTAATTTCATTCTTTCAAATTTAATTAAATATTTTATTTAATTAAAGATCTTCTACTTTCTTCAAATCATAATTAGATATTTTGTTTAATTATGAAATCTTCTGATTTCCTCAAAATCTAAAATAAATATTTATTTAGTTAAGAAAAATCAACATGCACTCATAAATAAATAATTGAATTAGATAATTCATTATTTATCTTATCATAATTTTTCCATTTTTCCTCTAAAAAGATGATTTTTAAATCATCTCATCTTATCTCTTCCATTAAAATGGAAAAATCTGGCTTTATTCGTTTTCTTCTATTTTCTCTTCAATCTCATCTATCTTTGACCGTATGATCTGTCAGGAATTATCACAGCCATTGACTAACCCAGCCAATCGAAATCTTCAAATAACTCTATAAATGCACGTGAAAATCTAAGCATTGGTTACAACACAGGACAAATACATCATACACTTGCATTCTTGCAATTTTAGCATTTTGGCAATATTCTCATCATAGCATAATCTTGCATTTAGTATAGTATGCATTTTTAATCTCATTCTTCAATAGCCTACTTCGTTGAGCTTGGCATTCCAAATTTGAGATCAACTTGAGCAAAGATGAAACGATGGAGATAGAGAGCAATAAGACGACTTCAAAGAGGCTGCCATAAGAGTTTGTTTATTTGTTTAATCTTCTTTTAGCTTCTTTGATTTATTGTTTTATTGATTGTGTTGTTGAATTCAATTTAGATTGATCATATTTTCATACACACAACTTTCATTCAAGATCTAACATTATCAAAGATTGATTATGGTTGCCTGTGGTGAATCATGATGGATTCTAGATTGGGGAGATGCAACTAGCCATCAAGCCAAGCCTAATTACTTGCTTCTTAAGTGATTCCATCCTCCATTATCACTCTACTTTCAACCTAAGGAAGGTACATGTCTCATTGTGGCTTATTAGGGTGACTAGAGATCTCCCAAAGTGAGTCACTCATCTTCATGCTTCATTGATGCATCTCATTTTAGAACATTAGAATAGGGTTGCATCACATTTCAAATTTCCTAATATTAGATACACTTAAGGTTGTAGTTTATGTTCACATTTACTTTCGAGATCCATTGTTTCTATCAAGGTTTAATTATGGAACTAGGGGTTTGACCAAGGAAAACCCCCCATAAGCAAATCAACACTATATTCCATTTTGTTGGTCTTTTTTATAGGTTTAGATCCAAAAATTAGTTTGGGAAGGAAGAGCAAAGATTGGATCACAAATCTAGACTTTGAATTCCCAAAAAAGTAGAATGAGACTGATATGCCAGAAGTGGCATATGAATCCCACTACATGAAAAATTATAGATTTTTGAAGATCTTGAGTCTACACTGTTAGAAACTTGTTATAGTCCAAAAATCCTAGACTGGGAATGATACACTAGAAGTGGCATATGAGTCCCAATGTGCCCTAAAAGTAGTATTTCAACATTTTAGAGTTGATTCTAAGCTCCTTCAGGTTTCCGGGTTCACTTCTACATTTTCCCAGTTTGTTGTTTAGATTTATGCTCTTTCTAGGTCATTAGTGAAGCCTTCCATGTCATTAAGTTTAAACATTAAGTCTTGCATTTCAATAATATTTCCAAGCCCTAGCTTGGTGGTGAACCCTCCTTTAGTCTCTAATCATACCCTAGGACACCCTATTGCAAGATCTATTTCCCCTTCCTCATCCTTGTATTGAAATCTCTAGGGTTTCCTTGAATGAGAGTGTAGAAGATTGTTGTTCTACGTGCTAAACCATAAGCAACGACAATTTTGCACCTTTCACTAAGTCTAAAAAATTGATGCAAAGCAAGGTTATGTTATGGGAATTTTGAGTAACTAGATCCATCCTCTCCATCAAAAATATTGATAAGGTTTGTGGCATTAAGAGGGCATTATTAAGATAGTTTCATCTTTCTTCTACAAATTATTTTATATTTTCATTAGTTCTAATAGAGGTGTAGCTATATGTAGAGTAAAATATTTGGTTGTGTATTTTTATGTCATTTTATTCTATATTTTTACATTCATAGTACCTTTCTATTTATTTTTATGTTGAATTATTTAATAACCCTAAGCCTTCATTACAAGAACCTTCAAAAATGGGTGTTCAAATGAAGGCCCTTACAATGCCCTCCTCTACACACCTAGTATTTAGAAGATATTGAAACCTAGAAAATGTGGTTTTTTAAAATCTTTTGGGAGATAGGATAACCAATTTTCTACAAGTTTCACTCAAGGAAACACTACAGATCTTAATCCAAGGATGGAATGAGAGAGAGAGAGATATGAAATAAGGTGTCATAGGGTGTGACAAAGACTAAAGAGTGGTTCACCACCAAGCAAGGGCTTGGAAAGACAAGAAATGCAAAAGATATGTAAAACCTAACTCTATGACCTAGATTATGAAACTAAAATGCAAAATAAAAGACTGAGAAAGTACAAAGGTGCACTTGGAAATTTAAGAGGCTTGAAATGAGGTCTGAAATTTTGGAAATGCTTACTTTAATTTTCACTGAGACTCATACGCCAAACTGGGTGATTTAGTCCTAAATTAGGGTTTTCGACAGAAACCAGAATTTAGAACTACTAAATCAGGATATGTAGAAAATGTCTAAATTTTGGTATATTGGGACTCATACGCCACAAGCGGAAATTTAGTCCTAGTATCAAGGTTAATTTGAAACTCTAATATCCTCTAATGACTTCCTGTAGCTTCCTTCCTATCAAATCTCCTAGGCAAAAACATTGAATTATGACCTGTAGGTGACTTTTCATGATCTTGCAAACAAGGTGACAACTTTGACAATTTTGCAACTTTGAAAACTTTTCTCCAATCTTGCTCTTCAATGGGTCTTCAACCTAAATCTACAAATGACACATCAAAGAGAGCAAAAAATATTGTTTTGTTAGTGGATAGGGGTTTGCCTTGGTCAAACCCCATTTTGGTAATCAAACCTTGAAATGAAATGAAATAGCATGGAGGAATGATGAATGAACAAATATGCAATGTTGCAACTCACCAAACCCTTGAATAAAAGGCTACAATATTGTATGTAATGGTTGGCATGAATCTAGATCTTGACTCTTGCTTGAATAATATGGATCTTGACTTTAATTCTTGCTTGAATCATAAAACCCTACATCACAAATGTTAGCTCAAAAACAAACATGATGCATGATGACTTTGACATGATGCTTGATACTTGAATAATGCTCCGAGATTCTTGATAATCAACTCTTGAATGCTTGATCACAAATTTGCTATAATGCTTGAATACTTGAAAGCTTAGGAGAAAATATGTGAAATAACCTTGTATTTATACTTGTTTATGCCAAATTTCCCAAAATTACAACACTACAAGCTGACATCAGATCTAGATTAATAAAATCCCACCAAGAATTTGAATTTAATTTAGGTCTAAGTTAAGCAGGACTCATACGTCAATTGTGGTCTATGAGTCCCATTAGGCTAAGCTTGGGACATATTTTTCAAGAAATGTTTACTTTAATGTGAAATTCAGATCTAGGCCCTAAAAAATAGGTGGGACCCATATGCCCAAGGAGGCGTATGAGTCCTAGATCACTAAATCTGTGCCATACAACCCAAAATCAATAATTTATGATTTTTCAATTGATATATGTCAAGATTATCCTCAGAAAGATGCATTAATTAAGGCTTGTGGATGCAAAATAAGACCAAATAAGGTATAAAGAAGCCCACTTTTAATAGGGAGGGCCCAAACAAGTGTGAAAATGTAAAGGGATAATTTTCCTACACTACAGATATTTATGATTTAATGAAAGGTTTAGGCCATCAAATAAAGTCTCCATGACATGAGATTTTGTAGATTTGTAGCCCTCGTAGTAAGCTTTCTCAACATGATATTTATAATAATACTTTATTTATTTAATATTTTCTAGTGGATTTAGGATTTTCCCAAACAAAAAGGTCTTTTAAATTCATAGACATGATTTTTTTAAAATAAAAAATATCTAAATATGTGTGCCCTCCACATTTATGTCATTTTTTTTGGTTGCTACAGGGGTATCCCCACGACCTAGCCCAACATCTAAGGGGTGAGCTAAGACGAGACCAATCCCCTATGGGTGGGCACAACAACTTGCAATCTAGTTCTACCGATTAATCCTGAGAGCAGAAGTTGAACCCAAAACCTATGGGGAGAAAACCCATGGCCCAAGCCAACTTCGCTACCCATGTAGAATTTTATTTTCTTATTTAATAAATAGTAATAATTTGGATATATACACAAAAATTTATGTATTGGGCATAATATTACTCTAAATGATAGTTAATTTGAATTAGAAATTAAAAATACATGTAATATAGTACAAAAATAATGCATGCCACATATATCTATTTTAATGATCTACGTTTAGAAACTTATTGAATTATCTTATTTTTAAACAATTTTATGTTAGGACATAATACCATGTATTAAAATCCTATAAAATATTAAAAAATAAGTTATTAACAAATACTTACAAAATTAATTAATTTTTTTTTTTAAAACTATATTGAAAATCTAAATCAATTAGATCACATCATCTTCAAATTATGAATGGTTTACTTACTATGAGTGATTAAAAATAAAAAAATAGTTTAAAATTATGATTTGAGAATCCCACTTAGACTAAAAGGTGGAACACACCATTGTGCTATAAAAGGACACCTAAAATCTGACCTTACCCAAACATGCTTAATTTTAGCTTATCCTAAACCATTAATTAAATAATTATTTTTATTTATTTAAATATTTCCATCATTTCCAATTTTTATCCTAAATTGTTAACTAAATAAATATTTATCTACTATTTAATTATTCTCCAATCACTTGATCCCATTAATTAAATAAATCTTCCTCGATCATTATCCTTGTCCATTTAATCCAAGTCACTAATCATGTTCACATGGAGCATAATCTAAAATTCACATCATGTAAAAAGTTTTTCTTTGACATGTCTAACTATACCCTTCTTTATCTCCTAGAAGTCCAACTATCCTTTCATCTTATCCACTCATCTCAATCCCACCCCTTAATCCTAGCCATCCCATGAGGATTTTTGTCCTTATCCTAACCCTAAGCTTAAATCCTATCCTTCATGCGATACTTGTCATATGACTACATCTCTGAGCCTAACCCTAATCCTTAATCAATCTTAGCCACCCATCATCAATCATTCATAACCATTGATTTTATCTCTTTCAGATCTCTATATCTAGTGGTTCTTATCCTTCATCAATTCTCTCTTGATCTCACTCTTGACTCTTAGCTATCATATCCTTATACTATCCAAATTTCTATTCAATCAAGCTATCATATCCTTATGCCATCATTTTATCATATTATCAATATCATAACAAGGTTATGTTAGAGCATTGAGCAATCCATGCACTATCAATATCATAAGAGAAAATCAAATTGAATAAGGGTGGACTCTATTCCACTCATCAAGGAGTGAAGAAAGATCCAAAGTGAAGGTATATGGCATTTCTATTGCATTTATCTTTCATTTCATTTTACCTTAAATCCTTTATTATTATTATTATTATTTTTCTTCTTCATTATCATCCCATATTTTTGTGCTATGTTAGATTCCTTACTTTAGCTCTACTTTTTAATGCTTGCCTCACTTGCATGCAGTTCTATATATTTTAATTTATGTCTAACCTATCTAAACCTATTCTCATGCATCTACCTCATTAATAGCCTAAAATTTCATGAACCTAATCCTCACATTGAGATCTTGGATTCCCCACCCTAGGTTAATCTCATGAAAAACCGATTTGTTCTTGCACAATATGGCTATGACCAACTTTTAACATTTTAAATGACTATCTCTCACCCTTTCCACTAGTCATTGGGGGCTAACTTGGCACATGCTTATGCAACTACTTATTATATTTAGTATTTAAATAAATTCATTAAAGCATTAAAAGGAACCAAAGAATCATCCTCGATCATTCAAACTGTTAGTGTAATTAATTATTTAAGTACACTCTAGCATAAGTTTACTTAGGAATATTCTATTTCCTAGGTTAATTATTGTCCTTATCTTGTTGAGCTGTTTTTTAGCTCAAAATAGGATTAGGGTTGTGCATGTCTTGCTCTTTGCATGTTTGCCTTTTTTTGAAGGCTTTTGCATTATTTTGTAAGACAATTTCATTCAATATTATAGTGCTGATTGCACAAACTTGCTCTGAGAGTTTACATAACATCTTTCATTTTTGTTCTGAATATCTGTTGCATGTGATAGGTGATTGTTTGCAGGTGTTTCTTGGGGACTGTGAAGTTGGTTTTTCAACTTCTACATGGTAGTAGAGCTCCAGACCTGTTGCTGCCTGTTCATGTTTTTTGAAGATATTCTCTCATAGCCGTTTTTCATTTTTGCTTCAGAAATCCAGCTTTCACTCAGTTGTTGGAAAAACGATTTCTGGGTTTTGTAGCCAGGGTTGAAATCTAAACTGGGTATCTTTTAGATTTTTGATATCTTGTACGGATTTGAAGAAAAATTCTGTTAAAAAATTGGCGCGCATCATTTTTCTCTTGGGTGAAGGTTTAAAAAATTTATTTTTTTCATCTTCTGCTTGCTGGATCAAAAACACTGGTTTTGTTTTTGTCCACTCATCGTGAACAGATTTTGCAGAAATTAAATTAGAAGCAAACTTTTTTTGGCTAGAAAACCCATTTCCTGTAAGCTAAATTCAGTTTTTTTGAAAAAATCATAACTTTTGGCCATGGTGTCGGATTTTCACAAATGAGATATCATCAGAAAGTTGGTTTCGGCCTTTACATAGATCTGAGCTCCTTTTTAATCATGGAGGTAGCTGTGAACATTGGTTTGTGCATGCACCGCTTTGTTTTGCGCACTAGGTTACTTTTCTCTCAGAAGTTTATGGCCGTTTTACTCTCTTGCAACACAAGTATTGTACAAATGAACTAATAAAGTTCCACCGGGGGGTTTCTTGCATAATAATCTGATTAGAGTGTGTGCATGCACTTTGATCGCCATCTCTATTTTGATTTGTTGATAGCTCGTGAGGGATTATCCGGGATTTCCTAGTTTCTTTTTTAGTACATTTTTTCTATTGGACACATATTATTGGATTCATCGCTCATACTCACTGAGAGATTATGTTTCTTGGATCCTCATCGTTCATATTCTTCAGCTTGAGGGCCACAGATGGCGGTTAATGTTCCGTAGGCTCATTGGTACCCTTCTCGCGGAAGAGTTTCAAATAGATGCTTGGCACAGAATGAGATACACTGCTTCCATGTGATTCTCGGCTGTCATCTCACTCCAATCGCTGCTCATAGGATTCTAGGGTTGTTCCGCCCAGAGTTTTCCAAAGGTTTCGGCATCGGGTCTATTGTCACGCTATCATGACTCCGCTCTTTGCTCAGCCTAGACAGAGGTATCTTTCCCTGCTTGTCAGATTGTGGTTCCAGTGTTACTCCACAGTGTTCTTCTAGTGCTTCTTTGCAGCAATCATCTCATTGTAGGGGAGTTTTTTTCCACTAAGTTTTCCTTCTCTACTTCATTATTGCATTTGTACTTGGTACCGGACGTATTCTTTGTTGTCGTGGACCCATTCATGCTTTCTCTTTTGCATTCATCTTAGTTTTAGGTGCATGTTTTCTTTGTTAGTCTCCTAAGTTGCACTTATGGGGGGTGTTAGTGTAATTAATTATTTAATTACACTCTAGCATAAGTTTACTTAGGAATATTCTATTTCCTAGGTTAATTATTGTCCTTATCTTGTTGAGTTGTCTTTTTGCTCAAAATAGGATTAGGGTTGTGCATGTCTTGCTTTTTGCATGTTTTCCTTTTTTTGAAGGCTTTTGCATTATTTTGTAAGACAATTTCATTCAATATTATAATGTTGATTTTTGCTTGCACAAACTTGCTCTGAGAGTTTACAGAACATCTTTCATTTTTGTTCTGAATATCTGTTGCATATGATAGGTGATTGTTTGCAGGTGATTCTTGGGGACTGTGAAGTTGGTTTTTCAACTTCTACACAAACATCGTACACAATTACAAGGGGGGTTCTTAGGAATGTCTAGATTTATAGAACTACTTACAATAGATTTTTTTAAGTCACTCGACACTTGGTTGTTGTCTATTAAGACATACTAAAGGTCATGAAGTTAGTCTTAGAAAGGGGTTTACTAAGAAAACCTTAAATTCTTGCAGTTCAATGATTTCCCCAAGGTAGTTTTAAATATTGTTAGTCCTTGTATATCAACAAATAGCAAGAGTAAGTGTGTTTTAAACTAAAAGAAAAATTAAATAAATTTTTAAAATAAATTTAATATAATATAAAATAATATTTAATTTTAAAAAATGGAAAGCCATCTAAAATTATAAAACTTACAAATTTTATAAAAATGGAAAGACATCTCAAAATAACAATTAAGAAGTTAATTGTATAAAAAAATATTTAATCATCTAGCTTACAATTTTCTTTAATATTATGAGGCAACAATTCTTTTAATTTTGAAGAGCAACCTTGCAAAATTAATGTCTTCAACTTCGAGAGATCTCTGAAACTTGTTGGCCATTCTTCTAACCTAGAGCAACCAGTCAAACCTAATTCTTTCAAATTGTTGAGTTCCCCAAATTTAGAAGGAAGTTCCCTCAATTGAGTGCAATTCCTTACCTTTAATATCTCTAACTTTGTTAGCTTTTCCACTCCATTTGGTAAATTTTTCATAGTTGTATTGAAAAAATACAAATCTACAAGCAAAGAAGGTGGAGTGACCTTGAGAGGAATTTTGGAATATGCAACTTCATTCTCAGAAGAACCTCCAATGCACTTCACACACAGACTTGCAGGAAGCTACTTATTTGCACAATAATTATGAGAAGGATGTCGAATTTCATTATATAATCTAATGAAAATTAATTGAAATCATAAATATTTACAGATCTTACCTCATAGAAACTCATCCCTTGGGGGAATGGACCATAATAGAAGTGAAGATGCTCTAGTTTCTCAAACTCCCATTGGTAAATCAAGAACGTTCTTCGAAATGCAGAGATATCTAAATTGTTTAAATTGTTTACGACATTAGTCCGTAAAAATTAATTGTGATTCTTCTTCATAACGTAGCACTCTTAATGAACTACTCATAGAGTTCAAATGATTGCCATTAATTTCTAACGGAGGCTGCTTAAATGGTTTATCAAAACATGCGCCTTTTAAAATTTTTAGTTTCTGCATGAAATAAACCATATATATTATAATGATTGTGAATAACAAATATATTTTTATAATATTGACAATAGGCATTGTAAGTATGACGTACCTCTTCGTCTTTCAAACATTCTAATAAAATCTCAGTGTCTGTGATTCTATTTTGCTCCGACATCTTTCTCCATCTTTCTCCCTCTTGCTCGAACTATGTCATGAACAACCACACCACCATCTTCATTTATCTTTACGAATGGTGCCTCTTCTAAAACTCTGAATTCCGTCTCTGCAACAAAGTATGCCACATATTTACTATTATAGCAACCACATGTCTTATAATAAAAGAGAGATACAATATCTAGAAATGCCTATTTCACAAGTGGCGATAATCTACGATATACAAAATCAACCATACGGTCACTGATATCTTCCTCCTCCACTTTCTCCCCTTCTCTAATCATCTCTAATATTTCTATATTATTTGCATTTCTAGTACTTACAGCGAGTTGCGAGCCAATTATGTCTAGCAGAAGTGGAACACTACCACTAACCTTGAGCAATGCATCTATGTTGCTTTCATCATTGTACCTGGAAACTTTCTTCAACAAAATCTTTCTAGCCTCTATCGGTGGAAGTGTGCTCACTGCATATTATTGTTGGCGTTGGACATTCCTGTCGACAAATATGTCCGTCTCCCCAAGATTTCTTGTAGTGATAAGTATTCTGCTATTGGGTGGAAGCCAGCTGCCCAAGTCTGCAGGTTGAAGTACCTTGAGATCTTCTTTTCGGAGACCATTGTCAATGTATAGAAATAGAGGCTGATTAAAATTATTTTTGGAAAGCGACAGGATCAATCCCCGACCATCGTCACAGTTATTCAATTCCACGTTCTGGCGAAATAACCCTTTCAAAATCTGCTCTTGGAGGACTTTAAAATCATTCCTGGTACAATCTTGTTCCATTAAAATTCTGCAATGCTTATAATTTTTGAGGTCAATACGTGCATAAACGGCATCGGCTAGAGTCGTCTTTCCGATCCCTCCAAAACCATGGACAACCACAACTTTTGTTGACGTATGTTGTACATTCAAATTTAAAAGTCGGATTACTTCTTCTCGTGGACTGTCGATTCCAACTGTTAAGTTTGTGCAAAAACGGAATTAACGTTTGTGGCAAAACTCAAATCATGACAGGAAAAGGTCAAAATTAGAATTGAAAAACATCCTACCTGCCGACTGGTGTGCATAGATTTCCTGGGACTGCGGAGCAATCTTTGGTAGTCTCTTCTCTATGTCAATTGTAACCCACAGTTGGAGATCGTTATACAAACGGTCTATTATGAATTGGAAAGCCTTTAAATTGTCGGCATTGACTGAAGCAGTAAGAAACCTTCACACAATTCAAAATATTAGATTTACAATTTGATTAAATAGACCCGAAACATTAGAAATAAATTGGTTCGACAAAAAGTAAAGAGACTTTGGCCTTCCTTGCTAAAGGATAATGAGGGATATGCACATTATGATTAAGATTAGTTTTTTATTACATATTAGTTTTGGTAGCTGTAAAATTCAATTTTTTATTCTTTTTATTATTTCTAATTCTCCCAAAACTCCGCTGCGACATGCAAGGGAAGAGGGTGCAGGAAGGATGGACGAATAGAGATACACGGTAGGTATGTAGTTTTAAGAATTTAAAATATTGTATGCCTTCACTTTTGGGTTTGGGCATGCACAATTAATTATAGTTTGCACGGATAATATAAAGGTGTTTATACAACTTCCCATCCTTCATGAAATGACTGCAAATTTAAGTGCCATACAATCCCTCTAGTACTAAGTACAATCTGAAACTCTTTGCAATTTCATTGTGAATATATATATAATAGATCCGTATAGGCTATTTCCTTACAAAGTTACATTGATTAAATGGATTTCTACTGCTTATATATATATATAATTCAACCTTTCAACTAAAAATCTATATGTTTTTAACAGTATTATTAAAATATTTTGAACATTAAAATCTTATTTTTAAATATATTTATTTTTATTATACAATTTTTTGGTACAAAATTATTTTTAAGTCAATTTAGAATTTGATAATATACAGACTGTTTATTTAATTTTAAAATTATATTTTACAATTTAACTTTTATATTTTTATATAATTATAATGGTGAGATTATAAATTATTAATAAATTATAAATTTATTATACAAAAATTTATATTTTAATTTAGTTTATAATATATTGTTTTATAAAGAAACACAATTTATTTAAATATAGAATATTTTTTTATAGAAATATATATTAAGTTAGAATATTTTTAAAAGGTAGAAAATAAATTTATTATTAAATCATATGATTTTTTTTAAATAGCTTTAACTCTAAAAATATAAAATTATTTTAAATATTTATTTTTTTAAATTAATACATCAATTTTTTAATTGTAATGATAAATTTAATTTATATATATCATGTATAAGTTTTAAAATCTAATATTCTTCTTTATTTTTCATTTTTCTACTTCTTCATCATTCTTTTATTTTGTCTATTTTAAATTTTTAACATTTTCCAAATATTATTTTGAAATATTACAATTTAGAATTTAAAAGAATTAAGAATTACATTGTAACTTATAAATAATGTGTTAATTTTTTATTTTTATTTTTAATCATAAATAATTTGTTTCTATTTATTTTGTTTAATTAATTTTAAAATGTTTTTTAATAATAAAGATAAGAATAACAATTTATTCACTCTAAATTTTTACATATATATTTTTATACATTTCCTTAAAATCAAAATATACTAGCAATTGCACCTTCATGTGCAATGGGTACACCGAAGAGGTGTGGAAAGTCAGTTAGTAAAAATTTAGTTCTATTGTTTAGAGGAAGAGATAGGGATAGAAAGAGGGAGAGATAGAAGGGGAAGAGTGAGATAGGCCACATATTTACATTTGTTTCTATTGTTACTAACTGACCATATATGATCATTTGAGATCATTTACCTTGTTATGATCATTTGAGATAGGCCACATATTTACATTTGTTTCTATTGTTACTGTTGTTTTTGTGATTGTTAGGAACCAATGCATTTTTTATGGGTTTGAAATGTGATTTTCTGTGCCATGCAAGTTTTATGTCTTGTCACAGTTTTTAATATCCAATTTTAGTCAAGCCCATTTCTCACCGTTTCTCTTAATTAATATATCATAACCTGAAAAATGGTTTATACTCCTCACCTGATGACATTTTTACCTCTAATTGATTATCATATAGGGGAGAGGACTCAATACCTGAGCATGTTTCAATAGTTGTGATAGTAGTTGTTTATATAATGTCCAATATTTTTATCAATATTGGACCAATAGTTGTGACTTTATCTCCAACTTCTTCAAACAAGGTTAGATTCAGTTGTATTGAGGTTTCACCTCCTAGTCTTGATGGTTGTAATAGATAACCTCAATTTACCTATAAAAAAAAAGTTTGAATCTATAAAATATTTTAACTATTTATAAATTTTCGGTAAAATAGAGAATTGATTTGTAATCTAACTTTTTAAATCATGATAATACTTGTAAACCTGCAGTATTAGGGAAAAAAGCATCAGCAGTGGTAATTGAGGAAAACATGGCACTGCAACACCCAACAGCATTAATCTTCGCAAACAATGCATTTTCAAAGAAGCTACTTGAGTGTTGTGTGGGCTGTATTTGCACACCAACAATATTTTTTAAATATTAAAAATAAGAATGATTGATGCATAAGAACAAAAACTGCAAAAGAATCACAAGAAATCACCAACCAGCAGTTTTGCTGAAGTTTTTACAATGAAAATCACATTTTAAATAGTGACTTGACCCACACAATTTTTTTGATGATTTTTACCCAAAAAATAGAAAGAAAATCGGGATAGTTGAGATGATTTTTTGAACAAAAATAGTTTTTGTTTCTTTTCACATTTGTACAAGATTTCTTAGAGGAATCAAAGCATTTTCTAGGTGGGTTTGGAGATTTTTGGAACATAAAAATGTTTTTTTATTTTCTTAGCGTATTGCACAGGATAGTTTAGAACTTTAGAGGACTAGGAGCATTTTGAAGATAGATTTGGATATTTTTGGGGCTGTAGGACACAAACTGTAGGGTTTAAACTTGACTTCTAATTAACATTCAACGATTTTCAAAGTTCTTTTTAAATTCCATCTTTCTGCTTTAGAATTTTTAACCAAGTTCTTCCTTTTTTATTTGTAAAATTTAAGTTAAAATATGGCCTTTCTTTTGTACAAAAGGCCCTAACCCCCAACCCTAAAGCCTTTTGTTTGAGTGGTCTTGAATCATCCTGTTCAGTATTCAAATCCAATAACAGAGTCTGATTGACCTCACATTAAAGGCAACTGTTAGAAATATTATGTTGTTTGGAATAAGCACAATGACTTAATTTCTGCAAGTAGAAGAGAATTTGTCCACATGCACAACTATTATGTGCTCATAGAACTTGGCATCTAGATCATTTTAAGCACAAATACAAATAATTCTTGTGTAAATTAATACAACATTTGAGCAGGTTCAGATATGCATGCATTTCCCATTGAATAAAATATAATAAATAGGATCAATTTTATCTCTGATAAATATGAATAGTTATATAACATGATTCATTGCACGCCAACTATTGTATTATGGCACTATCACTATATTCTTTGGAGCCTAAGATTTGTATCCACCTTGAATTATGGTACAATTAAGCTACAAATAGAATATAGAATATATTATTTAGGTCCAAAATGGTACTAAATACATAGCACATTATTATGTATTATATAATCAATGTTAAACTAAACTACATGGTATAAGATTTTACAAATCATTCGATGTCATAATACAATAACAATACACAAATCATGATATAGTTTATAAAGCATACTAGAACTTGTTGTGCATGTTTTGCACACACGCCCCGCCATAGGCAGGGACCCCCTTTTTTTCTCCTAACAAGCTGCTTTGCTCCTGTCTTGTTTTGCATGCCCCATTTCCAAGCCCAAATTGGTCATGTGCCATGAAACGATCAAATTCCCCTACCCAAATTCACTTGCTTGGGGTATTCAAATATGTGGAAAAATAAAGTCCCCCATCCCCTTTCTACCTATTGTCTTGCTTTGGCTGTTTCAGAAACATCCGTGGACCCCTGTCGGTCCAGTTTCCACATTTTTGGCTTTGGGGACAACTTTTTGGTGGATTTGGGATGAGTTTGGGGTGCTTCAATGAATTGCCAAGGTTTCGTCAATGTTCCGTTAAGTTTCGATGGTTTCAGAACTTTCCCTCCGGAATTCCCTTCCTCCTTGGCTGTTTGGAAACATCCGTGGACCCCCGTCACTGTCGTTTCCTCATTTTTTACTTTGGGGTCACCCTTTTTTGGATCTAGGATGTGTCTGATGTGCGTAAATGAACTGCCAAGGTTTCGTCAAAGTTTGGTTAAGTTTCGGTGGTTTCGGAGCTTCATCCCCCTTTTGCTGTTTGGAACATCCGTTGGCTCAGGGCGACCCGGCCTCAGGAGCCCGGCCCCTCCATGGCCGTTATAGAGACTTTTCCCCTCCGTGGCTATTTCTGGGGTTCCGCCTCTCCATCGCCGTTTTGGAACTTCCGACGGCTGCCTCCTTCCCAGCCTCCGAAGCCCAGCCCCTTCGTGGCCGTTTTCGGGACTTTTCCCCTCCGTGGCTGTTTCCGGGGTTTCGCCTCTCCCAATGCGCCCGTTTGGGCTTCGGCATTTCTCCTCCGACCCTCCCGAGACGAACCCCAGTGGCGTTTCCGGGGTTCGCCTCTCCGTCGCCCGTTTTGGAACTTCGGTATTTGCCTCCTTCAGAGCCTCTAGAGCCCGACCCCTCCGTCAGCCCGTTCAGGGGTCACCTCTCCGTCGCCATTTTGGAACCGTGGTACCTCCTTCGGCCTCCGGGCAGAGCCCTTCATGTGGCCGTTTGCAGGGTTCCTCCTCTTAGTCGCCCGTTTGGAACATCCAGATAGGCGCCTCCCTTCCGGCGTTGAACCCGGCCCCTCAGAAGTGGCCATTTCGGGGCTTCGCCTTCTTCGGCTTGTTTGAACATCTAGGGCTTCGCCTTCTTCACGGCGTTTTGAACATCGGGAGCTTGCTCCTTCCACAAACTGTTTTGTGAACATCCAGGGGCTAGCCTTCTTCAGGTTGTTTTCAAAACATCCGGGAGCCTGCCTCCTTCCCGACTGTTTTGAACATCCGGGAGCCTACCTCCTTCCTGACTGTTTTGAACATCCGGGAGCTTGTCTTATTCCTGGCTGTTTTGAATATCTAGGAGCTCACCTTCTTCCCGGCTGTTTTGGCTTCCGTCCATTTGTCTATACGGATTTCTTCATGCGTCTTTCAGCCCACTTCTTGGCTCCCACCCTTGGAAGCCGCGTTAATGTTTATAGTCCCGAAATGAGCTCCAAATATGAATATCAAGATATTTTGATGATGCATGGATAGATCTACCGCAATTTGTAGGTTTGATGACATTTTCCTTAACTCATGTATAAATGCACTTACACTTCATGTTTGCAGGAGTCAAGAAGCCTTCTGTAGGTCTAACGAAGAGGCCCATTGAGGGAGTTGTCCCCCCTTTTTCCAGATGATGATGATTTCTAAGGAGCTTTCTGCCCGAATCAGGGGCCACCAATCCATTGATGCCAATCGTTGACGGGCTCATTTGATCCAAGGAAGAACTCTGCAAGCACTTCAAGCAAAAGACAACTTTCAGGCAGTTTTAGCTACAATGAAAAGGGAAATCAACTAAATGACAAAATTGCTACAGTGACTAGCACTAGATGACAAAATAGGGAAAAGACAAGGAATGTATTTTAAATTGCTAGATAACAAGGGGTAGGTGAAACCCTAATGTAATTGAATCTGATCCACTCATTGTAATTGAATCCTAGCCATTCATTTGGGCTTTGGAAAACTATAAATAGGGGCTTGCCCCTCATTTGTAAGAGTTGGAGAGCTGTTGTAAAAAGCATTTTGCAGCAATAGAAGATAGCATTGCATGAGTTTATGAATGTTCTCTTTGATTTTGCTCATCTTGCATGCATGGTTCTACTTCCATGTTAGTTTTAGTGTTAGTTTCTTGAATGGGAGTGGTGATGGTGTTTGCTGTTTTAGTATTTGATGGATTTCTAGCTCATGCTTTTTGTAGTTCATTGATGATGAGTCACTTTGCAAAGCTAGTCTGAGCTCATTACTTCATTGCTGCAACTTAGTT
This sequence comes from Sequoia sempervirens, assembly GCA_007258455.2. NCBI lineage: Eukaryota > Viridiplantae > Streptophyta > Pinopsida > Cupressales > Cupressaceae > Sequoia > Sequoia sempervirens. The sequence goes on from VDFB02083306.1 coordinate 32,347, forward strand.
CAATTACATATGCATGATGTGCATGTGCAATTTGAAAATCTGTAGTCCTTAGAAGATTGCACTGGTTTTGTGCAACTGTAGGTTTCTCTTGGCCAAGCAAAACCCAGTTTAGGAAGTCTATCTACTTTAGCAGCCACCATTGTTACTGTTCATTCGTAGCTTAGGATTAGAATAGCTTTCTTAACCCTTCTCCTTTTGCTGTTTCTTTTAATCCTTGGTTAGAGTAGGATCCAAAGCATCACTATGAAGCTAAATTAGATGAATTTGATGAGTTTCAACTTGTTGTTTTAAGTGGACTTCCACTGTTCATTCACTTTCAACACTTTGAAACTGCATTTGCAAACCCAACTTCCATGCTTTGTAACTCATCCGGTAAGACCGCCTTGTGATTCTAGCAAATCACATCAAACTCTGAGGTCTCTAAGCACTGTCATGACCTGACATCCGAGAGACCTTGGGATAGTGTTCTGTAATCCGATTGTGGGAGATTGTCTTTCAAGAGAGGTAGTGCACCTACGCACTACCTGTGTTGAGAAGTGCATAAAAAACACATCAACAGAACTTAAGTCTATAACAAAAAGATATACTCGCTGATTATCTCAACTATCCGAATATCTAATGCCATCAATATCGTCTTGTGGCAGTTATGTGATTATTTGTAATTTTTGTAATACATAACATTGTGTTTCCTGACATGCTTAGGGTTCACCTTCCATCGACTCCAGGTAGTCAGAATCTTGTGTTATGCTTTTATCATATAGCCTCTAGTTTCTTTTATATGTTGAAGCTAAAATTTGACTCCTTTTTCTATTGTTACTTTGTACTTTTGAGTGTCATAGGCATACTTTCATCATTCAGGGTCATTGATAAATTCATTTTCTTTCTTTCTGACAGTTGCCACATGTCTCACAGGTGAACTGTAAAATAAATGGTATGCTAGGGACTGATTGAGCTTCTAGTAAGACCGGCTTATATAGTTTATTGTATGTGCACATTGCTCCTTGTATTTAAAATAACAAACATCTCAGAAAAAGCCAAGCCTTCATTTTCAAGATTCACCTCTATTTGCAAGAAGTGTCACCCCATTTCAACTTACCATTTCTAATATTGGTTTAACATTTCCAACTTTGGCAACTAGCTAGAAGCTCAATAAGACCCTAGCATACCATTTATTTTATGGCAATGAGGTACTCCCTTCTATCTTTACCTCTCCCTCCCCTTCTCTCCAAAATGTAAAGGCTTCTAAAACCCTACCTACCACATTTGATCCCTGTAAGAACTTCAACTACCTTACATGGAACAGGTGGTAGTGTACCATATGGTAGTGTGTAAAAATGCAACATGGATTAAAATCCCCTCACTGTAATAAGGTGGCCTTTGATTTTGGTGTACATATACAAGGTCGTGGCACAAAAATGATAGGATACATTAGAGTCTAAGATTAATGACTTATTTTTACAAAGCAATAATGTGGCCCAAGTGGTCCTGAAACCACATTAAAGGAGACTCATAAAAACTCCATGAGCCCAAACAATAAATGTAACTACTTATCCTTACACAACAAACACATGGAAAATAGATTAAAAAATATTTAACCCACATAATGATGAAAACTATAGTAAAACATGTAGAATATAACAGCCATTACAATCACATTTTTAGTTTTTCGTTGAGCATGGGGCTTCAAAAAATTCATAAACATTTGAAAAAAGGGTAAAATAAGTTGAATATTTTAAAAAATTATCAAACAACGTCAATTTAAATATGCTCCATTGATAAAAATGTAAAGCTTCTAAAGTTGAGCCAAATCTCCCATCCCCGGGATTTATGATAAAGTGTTGAAATTAGTAAAATACACATAAAACTCAACTCCGCTACAAATCTCAAATGAATCTGAGGGAAGAACTACACCTCATCCATGACAATTACTCCAAATATTACCATATAAAAATTTAAAACCGTACTTTTCTTCCATAAGGAAAAGTAATGAGTTCAAATTCTAATGGACTATTACGTGCCAAAATTACATAAAATGAATCGTCCAACTTTATAGACCTATATGAACAAAAGTAACAAGTCCTAAGAGATTTAAATCCCATTAAAGCATATTAACTCTGAAATTATGTAAAATACAACATCCAGGTAAGTCACAAGTCATGCCCTATTCATGAGGGATTTCAATGTCAGAGGCGCCCCTGTGTATGGCATCTAAGACGAAGACTACAGAGCAACAAAGCTTTATAAAATAAAGAAAAGATTAATTAATAGCCCCAAAATTGAAACCCTAGAACAAAACCTAAATATATTGCGGACCATATTATTTTCATCACATACCAGTATGAACTCTGGTGTCGAGTTCCTTGTGTTGTAGGAGGTTTTTTCTGTATTCATCAATTGCGTGCAGACGAGCTGCTATTTTGTCTGTTTCCGGATTATCTTGTTTTCCTCTATTTTTTTCTAGAAGTAGTTGCCCTCGAAGAAGAAAAAAATCAAATCTTTATAAAATATGGAGGCCACTGGGTTCGAAATCCTGATCTGTAAAAGGGAAGTTGTGAGAAAAAAATACAAAAATTTATAAGTAGTTTTTGTCCATCCTATGCCCTGAGTGGGTAGAAGAGAGAAAAATCTTAAGACGGTGTGAGGAAAGGGAAGGGAAGGCATGAGGAGGAGAGAGGAATTCTGAGCATATACCTTTCGTAATAAAGACGACGTTGTTGTCATAGCTGCCTAAACTGCAACTTGCATACACCGGCGAGCTAAATAAATGGCCACGATCACTTCAATCGTGTGCAAGGTTTATTGATAAATGCAAACCATTGATTACACTTTTGAGGTTGGTCTTGTTCATATTGGATACGCCTTCCGCCTAAATAAACTAGTAGTTGCACAATATTCAATGAGCAACGGGATAGCCGATAGGCACGAACCAATTTTGTTTTCCCTTAAAGTTCTCCCCACTGGTGTTAGCGTCAAACTGGAGGAGATCCTGGTGGGGGAAGCCAAATTTCAATGCTCAAATAGATCCATTCTACCAATGTCTAAAAGAAAAGGGAAGAATTTAACCAATGCATCCGGGTCTTCCAACAATGCAAGGTTAGGAGGACGAGGAATGCCCTTACCCAACGCAGTCGTGGCCAAATTCCTTTCCAAACCAACCAGCATGTCCTTCCTAAACAACCACTTTATGATCACCCTTGAATCATCCTTGGAAACCCCCACATCTAACAAACTAGCTAGAACACATGATGAAATGTTAGAGTCCATCCAATATCCCTCCACACCTACCATAAAACCTTTACCAGTGAGGCATTTTATTGTTGCAAAGGTGAGATAATCTGGGTGTTGAATTATCTGACAGGAGAGAAGTCATTGGGAAAATATATATCTCTCTCACTCATATACACACACTCCCTCTTTCTCCTTTTCTACCTCTATCTCTATCTCTCTATCTTTTCGCCTATGTATACATCTTTCTATTACTTATCTCTATCACCTTCTTTCTCTCTCTCTTTCCCCCTCTATCTCTATCTTCCTATCTCTTCCCCCCTCTCTATCTATATCTCATTATGTCTACCCCTCTCTCTCTCACTCATCTCTCTATATCTTTCTATCTATATCTCTCTTTATCTATCTCCCTATCTTTCTCCCTATACATCTATATCCTTTCCCTCTTCCCCCTTCTTCTCTCTCTATCTTATTCATTCCATCTATCCCTCCATCTCTTCTACTCTACATCTTTATCTTTATTTCTCACTCATCTCTCTATCTCTTTCTATCCATATCCTTGTCTATGTATATCTCCCTATCTCTTTATCTATTTTCCTATCCCTCTCTATCTCTCTATATCACCCTTTATCTATATGTCTCTCTTTCCCTCTCCCTCTTCTTCTCTCTCCCTCTCTACATATATCTCCCTTTTCCCCATCTCTCTCTCCCTCCCTCTCTCTATCTCTCTCCCATCTCTCCTTCTCTTGCTCCCTCCTTATCCCCCTATCCATCTTTATAGCTCAACCTCTCTCTCCCTTTATCTTTCCATATATCTCTATATCTATTTCTTTCTCTTCCCATTTATCTATCTCCTCTTCTCTCTCTCTCTATCTCCCTCTATTACTATCTCCCTCTACATCTCTATTTGTCTTTCTCTACTTCTCTCTATTTTTCTCTCTCCTTCTCCTCTTCTCTCTATATATCTCCTTATACCTCTATCTTTATATCACTCTATATCTCTATCTCTCCCTCTTCCTCTTCTTCTTGATCTCATTATCTATTCCTTTCTATCCATCCCTCTCCATCTCTCCCTTTTATCTCCCTATCTCTCTATCTTTATTTCTCCCTCTATCTCTCTCTCTATATCTAATCTATTTGTCTCCCTTGTCCTCTCTCATTCTATATTCATCTCTACCACTATCTATTTGTCTCTCTTCCTTTCTCACTCTATATTCATCTCTACCTCTATATTCCTCTCTCACTCTATATTCATCTCTACCTCTATATTCCTCTCTTCCCCTCCATCTCTAGAAATGTCCCCCTCTCTCTACCCATCCATCTCTCTCCCTATCTCTCCCCCTCCCTCTTCATAGACCTTCATTGTCTTCTTGATTGAAAGATTTTCTTTCACTAATTTTTAGAGACCTTTGTTGCACAACAATATCATTTTATGAATGGCCAACCAATTGAACTCATGTAATACACAAATTTAAAAAATTTCCCTAATTGACATTCCTCACCTCCTCGGCGTATCCTTTAGAAAACTCAATTTCCCCTTTTATCAGTCATTTATGGATTCGTGCTTACCAAGAGTCATAATAATTTAGATAACTATTTACATTTAAATGTATGAAATTTGAAAAGTTATTTTTTATTATTTTATTGGGTAATTGATATAGTTTAGTTTCTAATATTAATATTATATTTTTTAAATGTATAATTTTTAATTAGATTTTGTTTATTAAAAAGATGTTAAATTATTTTATTAGGTAATCGATATAGTTTATTTTTTAATATTAATATGATATTTTTAAAATGTATAATTTTTATTTAGAAATTGTTTATTAAAAAGAAGTTAAAAAATGAAAATTAAGTAATTTTTAATATTTATATTTTACATTGATGAATGTTTAGAATTCATATATTCACTTATTTTTATTTTAAAATGATTAAAAAAACTAAATTAAAAAATAATAAAAAATCTTTTCAATTTTTTTTAAAGATAAATAATTTTTAATAATTTTTTTTATATTTATAATTTTTATTTTATTCTATTTTTTCTACCTACTAATCCCAAAAGGCATAGCCAGATTGATATTAATAACTCTAACCTTACGCTAATTCAAATTCTAATACTAATTTTAAATAATGTGATTAAGTGGCAAACAATTGAGTATTCCAACTTAACTCATTTCCTCGAATTAATTTTGTCTCTCCATTGGAAAATGTTAAACCAATGAAACATTGCAGGATGATCATATTCTCACATAACAAAGAAATCTGTGGTAAGGTGTACCAATTAATTTCATTAGACTATTTTTCAAAATATACAACTCATTATCATATCATATTTAAATAAAAAAAATATCTGAATAAACTAATAAATAAATACAATAATAAAATATTAAATTAACACATTTAATCTTTGCCTAAAATACAACTAAAAATAGGGTAAACTTTAAACAAACAAATTAAAAAATTAACTATAAAATAGTAATGCGATTAACTTTTCTACAGTAGAAACTAATAAACTAAACACAAATCTTTGGCCTTAATTACCTACATTATTTACTATTTTCTATAAAAAATGGAAATAAGCTAAAGCTACTACCCACCAGGTAATGTCAGAAACAACCTTCTACAGGAAAACGTTGATCTATGCCAATTTTTAAAACTCCTAATAGATTTTTATCGTACACATGACCGGCGCCAAATAAAGCTGAATTAGACAATGACTCATTCTGAATTATGAACACCGAGATTCTATGCCTCCCAAAATCTTTGAAGTGACACAGATATTATTAGCCGAGATTCTGTGCCGATATTTGTGGGGTTCCGCGTGCCGATATTTTAGCTGATATTCGCGGGGTTCCCGCCAGCGTCAGACTGGGGGAAATGCCGGTGGGGTTCCCCCACGTAGAATAGCCTATCGGCTAATTATTCTAAATTATAAAATAAAAATAATATATTAAAATAAAATACATAGAATTTATATGGTTATATATTTAATATTTATAATTATTAAAATCTAATAAAAATATTTTTTAAAAAACAAAAAAAATCAATTTAATAAATTCTTATTTTGTTTGATCTTATAAATCCAATATATACGTTCCATGAAACATCAATTGAAAAGCATTTTAATTATTAAACTGTGGTGAAATGCAGGGGTTAAGTAAAATTCCAGGCTCCTACTTACTATTTCAAGTCAAACAGAATTCGTTGTTTGATTTTTCCTAATTATACAGGCAGCCCCTCAAATAAAATTGCTAAAACTGGCACTTGCACCAGAAGGGGTGCGATGATTATGCCGATAGAGAATTATATAAATTAGCATGCTGATGAAGTGTATTTTTACTATTTATATAACTAAAACCTAAATAATATGCATAAAACTCAGCAGGGATAAATCTGATATGTTTTTTTCAAAGAGTAGTTTTTAAACAAAGATTCTTGATATACGAAAATTGAAGTTTGTTTAAATGGCATGGAAGGTGCTGCAGTTTACATATGAAATTCAGTAATAGAGACTACACCGATAAACATATGTGTATAATCTGGCCTTTGTCCATTATGTGTTGAACTTGCATTAAGTATTTCCATTGTATTCTATACTTATGTCTGATATGTTGGCTCGAGTACAATACCATGGAAGATTTCAGCATATTAACTGGTTCAGCAAGACATGTATGCAAAATGTGGAAGCATACAAAGGGCATTTTAACTGTTTGGTAGAATGCCTAAAGGAGAGGACCAAGTAAAACTCAGCAAAGATCCACAGCGTCTGCCATAATAAAACAGGCAATTGACATTGAAAAAAAACAGAAATAACCAGCTAGGTGAAAGGAAAACCACATTGCCATAGTAATAATCAATGAGGAAGAAATCACACTACATTTGCAATGATTCTAAATATAACATTCTGCAAAATGTGGAAGCATAGAAAACGCATTTTAACTGTTTGGTAGAATGCCTGAAAGAGAGGTTCTGTCATGGAATGCAGTGATTGCAGGATATGTAAAAAAATGGATTTCTTTAAAAAGCTTTTGGAAACTTTAAAGCAAATGCAATTGGTAGGAGTAAAGCAAATCTGGATAACTTTTGCTAGCATTCTCCCTCTTGCCAGCATTCTCCCTGCCTGTCAAAATCTGTAGTCGCTTATTTTGTTCCTAAACAATGAAACACAAAGATAGTGTGATTAGCAAAGTGAAACCTCTCTACGAAACTGAAAATATATTTGTATTACCAGCGATTTTGTGGATAAAGCTTCACCGCCTTGAACAAAGGCTTTTTGTTGTGCATTTATTTTGGTCCTTCACAATGAAACAAAAACTTAATGGACTTATATCATTAATGCATGGCTTAGCTTATGTAAAAGGTATTAACTAAGGGTTGATAACTCACCACTTAGAAGCTTCTACAAGTTCCCCCCATCAACAAACTGAAAGACATCTGCATACACAGATGCCACCAAATATAGGTTCCCCAACCAATTTGGCTACTAATTGGTCTGGCAAATTTGTGGAGGCATCAAAAAAATTTAGAAATAGAATAGATGCATTGTTAAGCATACAAACATGTACTGTCTGTAAGGAAAGATACCTTGGTATGCATGTTTGTTCAACAAACGGCAATCCCATTTATAGAAGATGCATTGCTGAGAAAGGCATACATTGATTCTCCATCGATAACAATATGGACCCATGTGAACAACCAAATGTGCTTAAAATTCTCACCCAAGTACAAGAGATGCTCATTGCACGTGTAAATCCAATATTGCAAGTTACTCATGGTCATGGTGGACAATAAAAATACAGTGGTCATACAATTATCTTCTCCCAAGATATCAAAACAATTGCAAACTCTTTGCCACATAGACTCGAAGACTTGGATGTGTTGATAGTCCGAAGAATTAGTACACATGGAAAGCAATATTGCAAGTTATTCATAGTCATGGTGGACAATACAAATACAATGGTCACACAATTATCTTCTCCCAAGATATCAAAACAATTGCAAACTCTTTGCCACATAGACTCGAAGACTTGGATGTGTTGATAGTCTGAAGAATTAGTACACATGGAAAGCATTATGATTTCTATGTAAAGAATTTTATATTTAAAAAATGTGTACCTGGACTAATTATAATGAGAGTTGATGTAGTCGGGTTTCTTCCTTTTTCCTGATAATTGTGTATGGATTGTTTTTCATTCTTGAATATCGATCGAAGGCGAATGGTGGTTCTATCTGAAGGCTCTCAAGTGTTTTAACTCTAGATATAGCTATAAAAGTTAAGCCTTGTCTTTCTATTTTACCTATATCGATTGTTGCTTTGTTGAGAGTTAATCCTTGGGATTTATGTATTGTAATTGCGCATGCCATGGCTTGCGTCCAGAAAAAACACGAGTTTAGACTGTAGGAGCCGAAAAAAATAGAGTTTTCATTTCCATTTATAAATACATGAATCTAGAATATAACGGGGAGGTTAAAAAAAATGCCTTGATTTAGTTTGTCGCGGTTCAGACCAGTTGCAGGTCTTCTCCTCCTCTTATTGTGTGTCTTCTCCTTCACCGTTGGTCGAGCCTGAGTGTAGAAGCTTCGCTGTAAGTCTGTGAGTAAACTGTATAGTGTAGACGCCCGTCCCAAAGTCCACTCCATGCGTCGGCGACAACCTATCCGTAGCTCAGAGTATGAGCTAGCGAATGCATTCGATAGTTTATAATTTTAGGTATTGAAACTTTTAAAATTAAAATCTAGGTTTTATTTTATTTTTATGTTTTTAATTTTTAAAATAAGATTAAGTATTTTATTTTTAATGTTTAGTTACAAATAAAAAATATATGTTTATTTAAATGTCTTTTAAAATAAAATTTATTGATTATTTTATTTTAATTATAAAAATAAAATTTTATAATTGAATGAAAATTTGGAATTTTTTATTTTGTATTTTAAATAAAAATAAAAATTAAATATATATAAATGTGTCTAATGGTTTATATTTTATAAATGTTCATCTATTTGTAATGATTCAAATCTATTTATCAATGTTAAACTATTTAGACAATTGTATGGATATATTACTTATATTTATTAAAAAAATAAATAAAATTACATAAGGCGAATTTAATCCGAATTTTATACTTTTCGAATTTTTTTGTTGAATTTCATCCGAATTTCAATGTTGCCGAACTCGAATTCGAATTCGAACTTGGTGACTTAGGCTAGCGGTATTTGTCTACGATTACCTAGAGATATGGGTGTTATTGGTATACTTTTTGGGTCATTCTGGTTCTATGGTGGGCCATTATAATTATCAAATTGTACAACCACATACAAAGGTAATTCAGGGGGTTTAGAGCCAACTGTGTACACAATATCTAGCACCTTTCCAAGGGACCCACCCTGCTTCAATCCATAGGTTTGTAGTCAACATGATGCGTTGGCCTTTGCATAGCAAGAGTTCTTGGGGAAGTTGGTCAACATCATTATCCATGTTTGATTTTATGTGTGTGCTTATTGCAACACTAAGTGCAATAAGAAGATTTAGTAGCTTCAACATTTTTTTGTTGTGTATCTTAACTAAATCATTTGTAGAAAATAGGTGCATTGATTGGTCAAAAATCCTTTTGCTCATCATGTGATAATAATTTGTTTGTGTAGGTCATTAGTAATTCCCAATCCTATTCATTTGGTTTTGCATTACGCATGTTTTGTAATGTTTGATGAAAGTCAATTTGAGTTTGAGAGTCACCTTGTTGACGAAAAGTTGTGTCTAATGTAACAATTGTTGTGAATTGGTCCTATAGGAATTTGGCATATGTGTGTGATGCATAGATAGGTTTGTCCATAACAGGTGGTAGTTGGGCAAAGTCACCTACAAGAATGATAGATGTCCCACCAAAGCACAAGTGTTGTTGGTGGGGGAAAGATTCAAGCAATCTACTATCTATTTTCAATAGTAACTTTGGTCCTCGGAAGCTCATCTCATCAACAAGGAGGTATTTTATGTGTCTCATGTTTTCTTGAAACACTGTAAATGA
>VDFB02083306.1:42693-57920 GCA_007258455.2 Sequoia sempervirens
GAAGGGGACAAAAATACTACTTTTTTCTTTAATTCTGTGAAGGCTAGGAGGCATGGTAACTCTATCTCTGTGTTAGTCAATGACAGAGGGGATCGTATTGTCTCGTTTCAGGAAATCATGACTGAAGCTTCACATTATTTTGCTGCTCTTTTCAAAGAGGACTCTCAAGGAGGTTCGGTCGAGGAGGAACAGGTTCTTTCGTGTGTCCCTCAATTGGTCTCCAGGGAGGCGAATGAGGATCTGATGAGGGAGATTTCTCTAGAGGAGCTGGAGGAGATTGTGTTTCAGATTAAGAGGGGTAAAGCTCCTGGCCCGGATGGTTTCCCAATAGAGTTCTTCCAAGAGTTCTGGGAAATCATAAAGTTGGACCTTCTAGCGGTTGTTCAGGAATCCTAGAGGAACAAGCAGATGTTGCATGCTCTTAATTCCACTTTCATTGCTCTCATTCCCAAGTGTGAAGGTGCGGATAGGTTAACTCAGTTTAGGCCTATCTCCCTTTGCAATGTGGCATATAAGATTATTGCAAAGTTAATGGCTGAGAGATTGAAGAAGTGGCTTAAAGTGTTGATCTCGGAGGAACAAAGTGGGTTTGTTGCAGGTCGACAAATTTTGGACGGGGTTGTTATTGCTACTGAGACCATCCACTCCATGGCCAGTTCCCAAGAGAAGACTATGTTTATTAAATTGGATATGGCTAAGGCCTATGATAGGGTTAGATGGTCCTTCCTTCGGAAGATCCTTGGTGCTTTTGGATTTTATGTTGAATGGATCCAATGGGTTATGAGTTGTGTTATGTCAGTATCCTTCTCGGTACTGATAAATGGAGATCACTCTGAACTTTTTGGAGCGTCTCGGGGTCTTCGCCAAGGGGACCCTCTATCTCTGTACCTATTTCTTCTTTTTGCTGAAGGTCTTGGGCGTTTGCTGAGAAGAAATGTTGGGTTAGGCAGCATTCAGGGTTGGCATTGGGGTGGAGACTTGCCTCCACAGTCTCATTTGCAGTTTGTGGATGACACTGCCTTGATGGGGATGGCTATTGTCAGGGAAGCTACTTTTTTGAGACAGTTGTTGGATGTTTACTTGGTGGCATCAGGGCAATTGATTAATGAAGATAAGTCTTCCATCTTCTTCTTCAATACGCCTGCCCCCATTCAAAGAAGAATTGCTAACATTTTGAGGCTTCAGATAGGGGTTCTCCCTTTTATGTATTTAGGCATTCCAATTTCTGTTGGTCGTCTTCCCAAGGGTTCTTGGCAGAATATCATTGATAAGTTCCGGATGAAAGTCAATCATTGGACTCATAGATGGTTGTCTTTTGCTGGACGGGTTCAGCTTCTTAAATCAGTTGTGCAAGCACTCCCTACTTACAGGTGTATGCTTCAAGTGGCTCCGGTTGGGTTTCTTAAGGAGTTGGACTCTCTTGAGAGACAGTTTTTATGGGCTGGATGCTTGTCGTCCTCCAAGTGGAGCCTGGTCAAGTGGGAAGAGGTGTGTAGTCCTAAGCAGTATGGTGGTTTGGGACTTCGACAATCTTCTTTGTTTGGAGTGGCTGTGGCTGCTAAGCTTTTCTGGCGTTGGTGTGTTGAGCAGGATCAGGTGTGGGCCAGGATATTATCTCATAAGTATTTCCCTAGTGTCCCTCGGCATGATCTCCTTAGGTACCCTCTTGAGGGGAAAGGGTCAGTGATTTGGAGTACTCTTCAGAAGGGTGTGAAGCTCATTAAGGAGGGTTTATTTTGGATCTGTCGTCAGGGTTCGAAAGCTCTCTTTTGGTCTGACTCTTGGGATGGTTTCCCTCTGCTTATTTTTCAGTTTCCTCACTTGATTCCGTTGAGCCAAAGTTTTCTTGCGGTTGGTTGGTCGCGGGTGAGTGACTTCAAGTCTTTTTCTTCTTATGGGCGGTTGGAGAAGGCTTGTTGGAAGGATCCCACCCTATGGCCGGATGTGGGTGAGGAGGAAGGCAGGGCCGAGCTTAACGTGATTCTTCATAGTAGGCGTTGTAGTTCTTTACGGGAAGAGGATATTATTGCTTGGGCTCATAATCCCAAGGGGAGTTATTCTGTTGCTTGGGGCTATCAGGTGTTGTTGGATCAAAAGTTGGCTAGGGCGGAGGTTCAGTGGTGGAAGAGGGTGTGGAGTAAGCTATCATGGCCTAAATGTAATTGTTTTGTTTGGACTTTAGCGTGGAATAGATGTTTGACCTGGGATAACATTCGTAAGCGGGGTTTCCAGGGGCCTTCAGTTTGTGTTCTCTATGGAAAGGCGGAAGAGGAATCCTCACACTTGTTCTTCTAATGTCCCTTTGTTGTACAACTTTGGCATTGGTGGTGGGAGGTTTGGAAGAAACCGTGTGTTCATGCTTCTTCTTTGGTGGAGTTCTGGGATAGTATGGGAAGACCCCCCTCGTCGGCCTCCTTTTTGCAGGATGTCTGGTATGCGGGCCCTACTTTTCTTCTTTGGCAGACCTGGTTGGAGCGGAACCGTAGAGTTTTCCGTGGTGTTAAATTGGTGGGTCACCAGGTGTGGATTCTTATATTAGGTATGATATAGGAGTCGGTTGTGGCCAAGTGCGAAGTGTCTTTCCCCCTGGGGAAAGAGGATGCTGAGTTGGTTGATAGATTGGGACTTCAGGGGAGACATTCTTCTTCTGGGGGTTCCAGGAGATGCAGACTTGGGGCCAAGAGAGTGCAACGGCTGGGTAGATGGCTTCCTCCTCCTGTTGGAGTCTTGAAGATCAATTCTGATGGATCTTCTAGAGGTAATCTTGGGCCTGCTGGGATTGGTGGGGTTGGCAGAGATTCAGGGGGTTCAGTGATTTTTATTTTCTCTATTCATGAGGGGGAGAAGACAGTCAATCTCATGGAGGGCTTGGCGATTCTTTATGTTGTGGAGCGGGCCCTTGCTTTGGGATGGCATAAGGTTATTTGTGAGGCTGATTCACAAATCTTGATTAATCTGTTGAATGAGAGAAAGATGTCTGATATTAATTGGCAGTTGGCTTCAGTTGTTCAAAGTATTCTTCAGGTTTGCTCCAGGATGGAGGCGGTTTCTTTTGTTCATATCCTGAGGGAGTGGAATCAGGTTGCTGACTGCTTGGCTAAATGGGCTTCTGAGCATGATACTGGCTGGAAGATTGAGGATTGGATGCAGGTCTCCCCTGAGTTACGTCAGGACTTGGATAGAGTCCTTGAAGAGGATAAAAAGATATTGGAAGATAGTTGATTTTGTTTTTGTTCCTGCTTTGGTGATTCTTTGGTTTTCTGGGGCTAGCCCCTTGGTTTTGGTGTAATACTCTCTTTTGATTTTCAATAAAGTTTTACCCTCTTTTTTTTTAAATAAAAAATAAAAAATAAAAAATCCAATATATACGTTCCATGAAACATCAATTGAAAAGCATTTTAATTATTAAACTGTGGTGAAATGCAGGGGTTAAGTAAAATTCCAGGCTCCTACTTACTATTTCAAGTCAAACAGAATTCGTTGTTTGATTTTTCCTAATTATACAGGCAGCCCCTCAAATAAAATTGCTAAAACTGGCACTTGCACCAGAAGGGGTGCGATGATTATGCCGATAGAGAATTATATAAATTAGCATGCTGATGAAGTGTATTTTTACTATTTATATAACTAAAACCTAAATAATATGCATAAAACTCAGCAGGGATAAATCTGATATGTTTTTTTCAAAGAGTAGTTTTTAAACAAAGATTCTTGATATACGAAAATTGAAGTTTGTTTAAATGGCATGGAAGGTGCTGCAGTTTACATATGAAATTCAGTAATAGAGACTACACCGATAAACATATGTGTATAATCTGGCCTTTGTCCATTATGTGTTGAACTTGCATTAAGTATTTCCATTGTATTCTATACTTATGTCTGATATGTTGGCTCGAGTACAATACCATGGAAGATTTCAGCATATTAACTGGTTCAGCAAGACATGTATGCAAAATGTGGAAGCATACAAAGGGCATTTTAACTGTTTGGTAGAATGCCTAAAGGAGAGGACCAAGTAAAACTCAGCAAAGATCCACAGCGTCTGCCATAATAAAACAGGCAATTGACATTGAAAAAAAACAGAAATAACCAGCTAGGTGAAAGGAAAACCACATTGCCATAGTAATAATCAATGAGGAAGAAATCACACTACATTTGCAATGATTCTAAATATAACATTCTGCAAAATGTGGAAGCATAGAAAACGCATTTTAACTGTTTGGTAGAATGCCTGAAAGAGAGGTTCTGTCATGGAATGCAGTGATTGCAGGATATGTAAAAAAATGGATTTCTTTAAAAAGCTTTTGGAAACTTTAAAGCAAATGCAATTGGTAGGAGTAAAGCAAATCTGGATAACTTTTGCTAGCATTCTCCCTCTTGCCAGCATTCTCCCTGCCTGTCAAAATCTGTAGTCGCTTATTTTGTTCCTAAACAATGAAACACAAAGATAGTGTGATTAGCAAAGTGAAACCTCTCTACGAAACTGAAAATATATTTGTATTACCAGCGATTTTGTGGATAAAGCTTCACCGCCTTGAACAAAGGCTTTTTGTTGTGCATTTATTTTGGTCCTTCACAATGAAACAAAAACTTAATGGACTTATATCATTAATGCATGGCTTAGCTTATGTAAAAGGTATTAACTAAGGGTTGATAACTCACCACTTAGAAGCTTCTACAAGTTCCCCCCATCAACAAACTGAAAGACATCTGCATACACAGATGCCACCAAATATAGGTTCCCCAACCAATTTGGCTACTAATTGGTCTGGCAAATTTGTGGAGGCATCAAAAAAATTTAGAAATAGAATAGATGCATTGTTAAGCATACAAACATGTACTGTCTGTAAGGAAAGATACCTTGGTATGCATGTTTGTTCAACAAACGGCAATCCCATTTATAGAAGATGCATTGCTGAGAAAGGCATACATTGATTCTCCATCGATAACAATATGGACCCATGTGAACAACCAAATGTGCTTAAAATTCTCACCCAAGTACAAGAGATGCTCATTGCACGTGTAAATCCAATATTGCAAGTTACTCATGGTCATGGTGGACAATAAAAATACAGTGGTCATACAATTATCTTCTCCCAAGATATCAAAACAATTGCAAACTCTTTGCCACATAGACTCGAAGACTTGGATGTGTTGATAGTCCGAAGAATTAGTACACATGGAAAGCAATATTGCAAGTTATTCATAGTCATGGTGGACAATACAAATACAATGGTCACACAATTATCTTCTCCCAAGATATCAAAACAATTGCAAACTCTTTGCCACATAGACTCGAAGACTTGGATGTGTTGATAGTCTGAAGAATTAGTACACATGGAAAGCATTATGATTTCTATGTAAAGAATTTTATATTTAAAAAATGTGTACCTGGACTAATTATAATGAGAGTTGATGTAGTCGGGTTTCTTCCTTTTTCCTGATAATTGTGTATGGATTGTTTTTCATTCTTGAATATCGATCGAAGGCGAATGGTGGTTCTATCTGAAGGCTCTCAAGTGTTTTAACTCTAGATATAGCTATAAAAGTTAAGCCTTGTCTTTCTATTTTACCTATATCGATTGTTGCTTTGTTGAGAGTTAATCCTTGGGATTTATGTATTGT
The DNA here is from genome assembly GCA_007258455.2 of Sequoia sempervirens. Taxonomy (NCBI): domain Eukaryota; kingdom Viridiplantae; phylum Streptophyta; class Pinopsida; order Cupressales; family Cupressaceae; genus Sequoia; species Sequoia sempervirens. Next base: position 48,319 of record VDFB02083306.1, read on the forward strand.
AATTGCGCATGCCATGGCTTGCGTCCAGAAAAAACACGAGTTTAGACTGTAGGAGCCGAAAAAAATAGAGTTTTCATTTCCATTTATAAATACATGAATCTAGAATATAACGGGGAGGTTAAAAAAAATGCCTTGATTTAGTTTGTGTGAGTTGGACCGATTCTTGAGGATCTTCTCCTCCTGTGTGTGTCTTCTCCTTCACTTGGATTGAATTAGGAGGCAGTGTAAGCCATTTGTAAGTGCAGTGAGTGGCCAGCATAGTGTAGGCAGCCCGTCCCAAAGTCCCTCCATGCATTCTAGAAGCGACAACCTATCCGTGCTTTCGAGGTATGAGCTAGCGAATGCATTCGATGGTTTATAATTTTAGGTATTGAAACTTTTTAAAATTAAAATCTAGGTTTTATTTTACTTATGTTTTAATTTTTAAAAATAAGATTAAATATTTTATTTTTTAATGTTTAGTTACAAAAAAAAAATGTTTATTTAAATGTCTTTTTAAAATAAATTTTTTTGATTATTTTATTTTAATTATAAAAATAAAATTTTATAATTGAATGAAAATTTGGAACTTTTTATTTTGTATTTTAAATAAAAAAAAAATTAAATATATATAAATGTGTCTAATGGTTTATATTTTATAAATGAGTCATCTATTTGTAATGATTCAAATCTATTTATCAATGTTAATCTATTTAGACAATTGTATGGATATATTACTTATATTTATTAAATAAATAAATAAAATTACATAAGGCGAATTTAATTCGAATTTTGTACTTTTCAGATTTTTTTGTTGAATTTCATCCGAATTTCAATGTTGCCAAACTCGAATTTGAATTTGAACTTGGTGACTTAGGCTAGCGGTATTTGTCTACGATTACCTAGAGATATGGGTGTTATTGGTATACTTTTTGGGTCATTCTGGTTCTATGGTGGGCCATTATAATTATCAAATTGTACAACCACATACAAAGGTAATTCAGGGGGTTTAGAGCCAACTGTGTACACAATATCTAGCACCTTTCCAAGGGACCCACCCTGCTTCAATCCATAGGTTTGTAGTCAACATGATGCGTTGGCCTTTGCATAGCAAGAGTTCTTGGGGAAGTTGGTCAACATCATTATCCATGTTTGATTTTATGTGTGTGCTTATTGCAACACTAAGTGCAATAAGAAGATTTAGTAGCTTCAACATTTTTTTGTTGTGTATCTTAACTAAATCATTTGTAGAAAATAGGTGCATTGATTGGTCAAAAATCCTTTTGCTCATCATGTGATAATAATTTGTTTGTGTAGGTCATTAGTAATTCCCAATCCTATTCATTTGGTTTTGCATTACGCATGTTTTGTAATGTTTGATGAAAGTCAATTTGAGTTTGAGAGTCACCTTGTTGACGAAAAGTTGTGTCTAATGTAACAATTGTTGTGAATTGGTCCTATAGGAATTTGGCATATGTGTGTGATGCATAGATAGGTTTGTCCATAACAGGTGGTAGTTGGGCAAAGTCACCTACAAGAATGATAGATGTCCCACCAAAGCACAAGTGTTGTTGGTGGGGGAAAGATTCAAGCAATCTACTATCTATTTTCAATAGTAACTTTGGTCCTCGGAAGCTCATCTCATCAACAAGGAGGTATTTTATGTGTCTCATGTTTTCTTGAAACACTGTAAATGACTGTCCCTTTAATGGTTGCATTTCTTTTATTGGCATCCTAAGAGTTGTATGTATAATCGAGGCATGTATGTTGAATGTTGCAATTCCTGTAGGAGCAACAACAAGGAGTGGGTTATATTGTTTTGATGCTAAAGTCCAAAGTGCATGCCTAATACAATGAATTAGATAGGATTTTCCTATACCTATTGTTCCTTGTATTATCATGTGCAAGGGTTGTTTGAAGGAATTGTCATTGTAGTGTTTTTTAACAATGGTAAGTGCTAGTTGTTGTTTGGGAGATAGTGAATGCGTTGGATCGTTTAACTCAAATGTGCATTGGGAATCTTGTTGGGAGAGCTTGTTTGTGCTTGCAAAATGTTCCGCAGTGGCATGTAAATGTGGAGGTATAGTATGATCATCCCAATTGTTGATATTATCGAAGTCATGTTTGCCAAGCATCTCAAGGGCATTTAGATTTCCACCACTATCAAGGCCCATTTGTGGTAGAAACTCCCATTCGTTTATTTGTATTGTATTTGCGACATCTATCTCATTGTCAATGTCCTCTTCCTCATCATGGCTAACCTCTATATCAGTTAAGCGGTCAACATGCCATACATGGTATATTTGTGTACTCATTTCCTTCCAATTTGCAACAATATCATCTTTAGTGACACCTATATCTTTTGCAATGTCACAAAAATGCTTGTATAGAAGTGGTTCGCTCCAACAAAATGTTTCAAACTGTTCAAAATCCTCATTTGGAATAGCAAAGAATCCGGGAAAGATGTTAATAATTGCCTTTGGGTTTCTTTCTTTCCACTTACATCCTTTACATTTGGAAGAAAATGAGAATCTACGCGCAGATTCAATTAATGCTATTGTTTCCATCTCAATAGGGCGTTGTATGTAAGAATGTAGATAGGTCAACTGCAATTGATTTTCACTTGAGTTTGTTTGGATTCGTTGGAATACTTTCCGCCCAACATTTAGTGTCATAAACAAATGATTGCAAATAACAAGTGGCAATTTTTGTAACATATGGAATTTTTCTTGTGCACCTATATCACGCTCTGCAACAATCTCGGTCATGAATTTTTTGTACGTTGCAAGAGCTTCATTTTCTGGTGCTTGTTTTCTGCATATTCATGTGAGCATATCAATACAACTCTCATATTTTCTTTCTGCCTTAGATGCATATTTTGCAATGCATTTAAGAACAAGACTTTTTGAAACCACGGGTTGACAACCCATATTAGCTCTCCATATTGAAATCATTTATGGATTGTGTATATTTAACCTATCATCGTTACGTGTAGGGGAAAATGTTTTCTTTCCAGATTCATCACAGGACAAGGAAGATGAAAGACATTCATTCCAAGGAGCTTTGTAGCGACACTCTACATTTTGGCCCTTTCTGTGTAGGCATGTTGCTTCAGTACACTTTGTGTGCCTTTGAATACGATTGATTAATTCTTCATAGTCAACAAGTGTATTTCTAGAGAATATCTCATCTGTATTTAGCAAGCATGGATCATCTTGCAAAGATCGGTGTCGTGTGTTATTTCTATCAGTTGGGCAACGAGGGTTCCATGCAGAGACATGTTTGTCAAAGAATATTTTTCCTTTTCAACATCTACATGGTTTCCCTAGTCAAGGTTGTCCATGTTTGGTGCATTTTCAAGCCAAATAAATCCATGTACATGTGCAGACCCTCGATGTTGACATTCATACCTATACCAATAATCTGTTGCACAAAGGAGTCTCTCTATCACTTCTTCACGAAATATTGTGAATTGTTGGTGCAGGTGAAGGGACATGGTGTGTGGGTTATTAATAATGTTATCTATGAAGGCTTTGTTTGTTTGTAGCTTGGGTGGTATGCCATTAGAAAACAGTTGGTGTAAATCTGGCCATTTAGCATCTGTAGCACTTAATATGAAGAAGAGAGTGGGGGAGCCTATTTGGTTGATCATATTTGACAGCTCACCATGACACTAATTCCAATATGAGTGGGCTCCTCTCAAGGAAGATCCAAAATGCATGAGTTGTTCAGCCAATTGAGTATCTGGCAATTGTTGTATATGGAGACGAATGCTATCAATGGTGGTTGGTATGTAATCCTTTGCATTTTTCTTGACAAACACTGAGGCAAGGGCTTGGCTTTGATGGCGCATCATAAGGTTCAATACAAAATATCAAAATCTTGGATGGATTCCAAATCTATTATCATGAAACCTCATTAAATGCAAGATATATTCATGCATTTCAACTTGTCTATATTGAGGTTGTAGTTGTAGTGCAATGCCATTTGGAAAGAGCGAAGGGAAAGCCTTGTCTAAAAGGCCCTCAGTATTGTATTCATTTATTGGAGAAGATTCAATTTGGGGCCAATGAATAAGGGCATCATGTTCATCTCTAAATTGCAATGTTTCTTTTATGATATCGAGCTCATGACAATTGTTTGGTAATTTAGGCATAAATGATGATGAGTAAGTTATTTCATTTTTAGTTTGATTGTCCACAATCATAGAATCAATGTCTAGTCTGGCCAAATGTTCACTTTCAACAGTAATGGTATGGAGCATGTTTGAAATGTCCATGTACTTGTATCAGGAAATTGTGTTAAAGAGTCAACATCTAATTCAATATCTTTGTAGTATGTGTCATATTTAATTTTGTGCTGTAATGCAACCCATACATGACTTCTACTTACATAGCAATCGTAATGGTTGCCTTGTGTATGTAATCGATGAACCACTAAGACATCCAAGTTTGTAATTCTATGTGGAAGACATTTTGCTATTGATTTGATATCTTGTGGGAAGCTAATTGTATGACCACTGTATTTGTATTTCCCTCAATGAGCATGGTCTACTTGCACTATCGGATTAACTCTTGCTATGAGCATCTCTTCTACTTGTGTTAGATTTTGGTCATGAATATTTTGCATTATTTCTTGTGAGCTCATTGATGCACACTAGGCATAGGGGTGGTTTTCAGGTTGGGATCTTGTAGCTTCGTTTGTTGTAATTTTGTGATGGGTTGTAGGAATAGTGGATGGTTCATTAATCATTTCTAAGTCAATGGCCTGGTCTTTTTGTTTTTCTATGCGTTGCATACGATGACAGATACTTATTTCATCTTTATGTCAAGCATAGTAGTCTCGATTTCTTTTACGATGCTGTAGAATGTGAATTTCAGTTTGAGAGGATGTAGATTGAGAACTTGTAAGGGTGGAGCTCGCCATTTGTAAAGGAAGTAATGAGTATCATTATCGATGCTACAAAAACATCTATATCTATAGAATTAAACAAGATTAATAGAAATAGAAAAAAAAAAGTGTCAATTGTATGCAATGAGTCTTACTACCATTCTACTGTGGTAGTTATTTGAACAAAATCAACATATGTAAACCATTCTAACTTATGTATGGTCAAAAGAAAATCAAGCATCTAAAATTTTTGACACCAAGTTTTTATTTAGCATATGATTCTCATTATTCAAAACATCAAAGTAAATTGCAATTTAAATTGATGAGGTCATATAAGATTGCTCAAATGTCTCTATAAGGGCTTATTGGCTAGAAGCTACTTCAAAGATATTTCATTGGGAGTATTCTTATATTGTGAGACCATTAGATTTGCAGCTAAAGAATAAAATATTTTGAAGCAAGTATTTGTAGGGAAATTTTACCAAGAGTAATGATGGACAAATTAAAATAACTCATCTCAGTTATAGGATACTATCACTCAAGAAAGCGAATAAAACTAAACAAATAAATGAAATGAAGCATTTTAATCACACCACAAGATCAAACAGTTTATGAGACTAAAAATCCATGAAACCCGCCAATCCCTAATAATAATAATTTACATTAAAATAAGAAATAAAAACTTTAAAATTGATATTCAATCAAATTGAATACTACACTTTCCAATCAATTTATGTCTTATAAAACTCTACAAATGCTATGCAAGCATTCTACTATATTTTGAATCTTATAAAAGAAGTGAGATGAAAAGCTCTTACATGAAAAATAAATACCTCAAATTCTCTTTTTTTTCTTTTGCAAGCAAATCTATGCCACTGCTGAAAAGCAGAACAGATTCCACTTTGTAGCCTTGCAGAATTTATTTTCTTCACTATGCCACCTGTTCAATTTCAGCCATTGAATTTGCAAATGCATCATTGATTGCAGCACTGGTAATAAAATGTAAGCATTGCAACCTGCAATGGAATCAGCAGAGAAGGGCGAAAAGCTAATACATTGAGATAATCAATGCTGCCCTCAGCTGGAAAACGATATCAACGGTCTCATTCATTAGTTGAGATCGCTAATTATATCAAGAGGCACTCTTTCCACACTATTTGGTAATATTTCATACTATCCATTTCACATATATATTGTCTTGCAAGTTCAAATGTTGATTGTACATTAACATTAGTGTCACTTATGACTTCATTAATTGAATGATGACAAATCAAGGCCTCAAGATAAATGATTTTGAAGAGGTAGGGTTTTGGGAGGAAGTAGCAGCATAAATGGTGGGTTTTATTCTAGGGCTGGTTTGGGCTATGTGAGAGAAGCAGGGTGGGGTGATTTTGGGCATCTATTATCATGTAAAAATGGTGAGAAATGTGTTGTTCGAGGTTAGAGCCTGTGGAACAGTGTAGAGAAAGCAGATAGAGAAATTATATAGCTCAGGATTAATATAGTAAGGAGTAGCATATTTTGAAGCAGTGGCAGTGGGCTTTCAGAAATGGCCTATTTGAAGTTTATGGTTGTAAATTTTTATTGTTTCATTATACATTTTATTTACGTAAATAGAAGCTTAAAAAATTCTATTCAAATTTGAGATATAATTTTTTATTACAATTATTTATAAATATTAAATAGTTTAATGGTCAAAAGTTACTGTAGTAATTTTTTTTTTTTTGAACATGGGAAAAATACAAAATTGTTCTTATTAGTTTTATTATAGAATGGTTTTTTTTAAATTTAATTTTGAAAAAAAAAATTATCAATACCTACCTTTAGATAGATATTATTGCATCTAGCAGTGAGTGCATTAAAAATTGTAATATTCTGAAATTTAAGTATGGCAATATAAACTTTGTCCGAATTTTTTTTTGAAATAAATTAAATTATTTTGAAATGTTTCACAGTTTGTTCTGATTTTCTACAGCATTTAGGTTTTATTTCAAAAACCAAAAAACTTATTTTCAAAATTAAATATTGGGTGTAATATTCAAGTTCTATTCAAGCTCCATTGAAAAAGTGGGGAAAAAAACTTGGGTTTGTGATAAAAGTATTTGGGGACATTTCAAACAACATGCAACGAAGATCAGCTTACACTGCAATGTAATCTAAGTTTCCCCACAGCATTCATAAGAATTATTCTCTAAGAAAGAGAGTGTTGGAAGGAGGCTCCTTTGTTGTCTATACTCAGGCTTAAAAATGATGTAATTACAGAGTATATTCCTATTGTTGGGAATAGACCTTCAAATATGCATGGTGTCAATCACCAATTCTGAACGGATAGAGATTGAAATCCAAATAAAATTAAGTTTGAGCAATTTGGGAATGCCATACATTGGCTCTCTCAAATCCATTTCTGCCCAAATGATAATCTTGAATTGTTTGCAGTATCTCTTGTCTGGTGTTCATGACAAAGGGTCCATATTCTCTTAGAAAACTTTTAAATCCCCACAGATCTGAGCAGGAGTTCTAGATTGTCTGAATCATCAATTAGTCTCAAATCCTCGTAGAAGCCACTGCCACATCTGACTCCACCTTAAGTGTATTTTTTAGTGAAAACACATCTACACAGCCATACTCAACCCCTGTAGTATGAGAAGGGAAATTTCTCGTGAGTGAAAGAATCGTTGTAACCACAAAAAAAGTGCCTTTTCCATTACACAACACCAGACTGAGCCCTTGAAAAGAAACCTAACCAAATCATATACTTCCCCTCATCATCTTTTTAAATAACATCTGTACATGGTCTTCTAGCTTTTATCTAGCTAGAGATGGATTCCCCCCAAGGAAAAAAATAGAAAAAGTTCTGTAAGTTATGAACGTCGTTATTGCTATTATGAGTTACTGCTAGATAAATTTAGAAATGCTTAAGTAACATTTCATAATCATTCTGCACAGACAGACAACTCTAGCCCTTAGTGCCATGGAATCTTTACAAGGCAATAAAGTGAAATCAAATTTGTGGGTGTATTTCTTATGTTACTTTGCATTTAAACGGTCCTTTCAAATTAATACTTTCTGCAGGTCTTAGAAAAGTAAAACAGAGTTGCAAACAAAATCCATTTGGGTGATGATACTGGGAATTTTCTATTTACCAGTTCTTAGAAAATTAATAGAAAATTAATACAGTGTAACAGAGTTTGCATTTAAACAGCCCTTTCAAATTAATATTGTCTGCATAAAATTGAAGTTAGGAAGTTCTTACAAAATTAATACAAAGTTATAGATAAATCAGAGTTGGGTAGTGATAATGGGAATCGACTTTAAGCAGTTCTTAGAAAATTAATAGACAGTTACAGAGAATACACACCTGGGTGATGATAATGGGTCCTCCTTGGGAAGCAAAAACAACTTGTCTGGATGATTATGGGCAGCCCAAAGCACCTTTTGGCAAAGATCTACTCAGAAGGTTGACATCATCATAAGCAACGAGCTCAGAGAAGGATTATTCTTACACAGCATATGATGGTAGCTACGAAGATTACCATGAAAACGCCACAATCACAACATATGAGGGGCCTTCTTTTTACCGTGCTCTGTGACTTCTGTTGGAGAACTCAACAAGTTGGGAGCAGGAAAGGGAAAAAACAATGCCATGCGTGGGCCTTACGGGGATGCATGACCTGCTGGATCGTCTGCCTGCACAAAAGAGAATGGGTCGATAGTTTTAGGTTTCTTCACTATCTGAGAGCAGTGATGAGTTAGGTTTAGGGTTACCTTGATATACGAAAGGAAACTGCCCATTGGGGTTCCACGTGTAGCAGCTGCACACAAAACTTGTCTAAGTTTCTCCACAGCATTCATAAGAATTATTCTCTAAGAAAGAGAGTGTTGGAAGGAGGCTACTTTGTTGTCAATACCCAGGCTTAAAAACGATGTAATTACAGAGTATATTCCTATTGTTAGGAATATACCTTCAAATATGCATGGTGTCGATCACCAATTGTGAACGGATAGAGATTGAAAGCCAAACAAAATTAAGTTTGAGCAATCTGGGAATGCCATACATTGGCTCTCTCAAATCCATTTCTGCCCAAATGATAATCTTGAATTGTTTGCAGTATCTCTTGTCTAGTGTTCATGACAAAGGGTCCATATTCTCTTAGAAAACTTTTAAACCCCCACAGATTTGAGCAGGAGTTCTAGATTGTCTAAATCATCAATTAATCTCAAACCCTCCTAGAAGCCACTGCAACATCTGATTCCACCTTAAGTGTATTTTACAGTGAAAACACATCTACACAGCCATACTCAACCCCTGTAGTATGAGAAAGGGAAATTTCTCGTGAGTGAAAGAATCGTTGTAAGCACACCAAAAGTTCCTTTTCCATTACACGACACCAGACTGAGCCTTTGACAAGAAACCTAACCAAATCATATACTTCCCCTCAACATCATTTTAAATAACATCTGTACATGGTCTTCTAGCTTTTATCTAGCTCGAGATGGATTCCCCCCAGGAAAAAAAATAGAAAAAGTTCTGTAAGTTATGAACGTAGTTACTGCTATTATGAGTTACTGCTAGATAAATTTAGAAATGCTTAAGTAACATTTCATAATCATTCTGCACAGACAGACAACTCTAGCCCTTAGTGCCATGGAATCTTTACAAGGCAATAAAGTGAAAAAAAATTTGTGGGTGTATTTCTTATGTTACTTTGCATTTAAACGGTCCTTTTAAATTA